>JACEIK010009376.1:15387-52261 GCA_018107945.1 Datura stramonium
ATAGATTTTGGGAGTAGTATCGAACATCGAGAAGGTTCGGAGTACAGGTTCTGCCTCGGATCTCATAAATTACATGCCACAGTAGGTATGTTGGGATCTCCCTTGTGACTGTCCCCGGCTCAAATGGACCTTTTCATGTGATCATTCCCTTCATGGTTCTATCCTTGGCAAGGTACGAACGGCCTCCCGACTAGGTTTACAAGTTGGACTTCATGTGTGTTCATATGGGGTATGCCTGTTAAGAGAATGTCTCACTGTTACTCATGAATTATGCATGTTTATGATTACGTATGTTGGCTCAACAAATGTTTATTTTGTCTTTTCTCTTATGATCATGATTACGATTGTATTACGGATGCTTTGAAAACCTTGCGCCTTTTGATATGTTTTGTTATGATATTTATGACATGAGCATGATTTGGAACTCTTATGATGTTTTATGAGCTTTTAAATATTTTAAATGTCCATTTTATTTACGTTGCATACTCGGTACATTTCACGTACTGATCACATACTTTCTATGTTGTATCTTCTTATGATATAGGTTTCGACTCTCAGGCTCATCCGCATATCTAGATCATCTCAGAGTGTACTTTTATCTTATTGGTGAGTCCTCATGTTCTGAGGGCCGATCAACAAACATTCATGCTATTTTATGTTTTAGAACTTGTCCGGGTTAGATGGGGATGTTGTCCCATCAACCCATCGCATGTAGTAGAGGCTTTCAGACCATATGTTGTACTCAGCTGGTGTATGTCTAAGTGATTCAATTTTTTATGATATGTCATGATTATGCTTGCATTTCCGCTATGCCTTGTGATTAGTCTTCCACTTATAATGAATGAAGTTAGATGTCTGCTTATGCCATGGGTTAATTTGGGGCCTATCGGGGTTCCTTGTCCAGTGTTACGATCCGTGTCTATGTTTGGATCGTGACAAAATTGGTATTATAGAAATAGGTTTTGAAGTGGAGCGCGCCACACATATGCCGAAGAGGCTACGAGACGTTTAGGAAATGTTCCTTTCTTTCATGATCCATGTCATGCGATGAAAAGTCTTTCTATCCTTCTAACTCATTCTATTCGTGATTGAAGAATCATGGCTCCCAGAAGAAATAACAGGAGGAGAAATGGGAAGGGTGAAGGCCACAGAGATGGCAATGATCATGGGAATCAGCAGGCCCCACTTGTTCAGGAGCCCCAGGAACTAGAGCCAGTTGTCCACGCGGAGTTTTGGGCGACTATCCAAATGTTGGCGCAGGCCTTTACTGCTCAGGTCAACTAGTAGGCTATTGCGCATATTCCTCCGGATGTCAATGCGGTAGCTGCCCGGATTAGAGATTTCTTGAGGATGAACCCTCCAGAGTTCCTTGGGTCTAAGGTGGATAAGGACCCACACGATTTCATCAAGGAGATTCTAAAGATCACTCAGGTTATTGGTGTGACCAATGGAAAGTGTGTTGACTTGGCCTCGTATCAGCTAAAGGGGATGGATCACATATGGTTGAAGCAATTGAGGGATGCTAGGGTAGTGGGTGCAGGCCCTATAGGTTGGGAAGAGTTCCACGCGATATTATTGGATCGGTTTTTCCCTCGAGAGATGAGGGAACTTAAGGCGGCTGAGTTTGTTAACTTGAAGCAGGGTGATATGTCCGTTCAGGAGTACACATTGAAGTTCAGCATCAGGGGTCGGTGGAGCTCATATACCAGCTGCCAATTTTGCCGCTCCAGTGGAACATCCCCCTTAGTAGGGTGCCTCTACTAGTTCAGCCGGCAGTCAGCACCAAAATAGGTTTTATGCTTTAGCACCCTGTCAGGAGCAGGAGGTCTCCTCAGATATGGTAACTGGTATGTTGCGTGTTTTTCATATTGATGTTTATACTTAGCTAGATCTGGGAGATACCTTGTCTTTTGTGACTCCTTACATTGCTATTAGCTTTGGAGTTAGTCCCAAGACTCTGTCAGAACCATTTTTGGTTTCTACTCCTGTTGGTGATTCGATTGTAGCTAGGCGGGTGTATAGAGGATGCCCGGTCACTATATTGCATAAAGTCACCTCTGCAAAACTTGTAGAGTTAGCCATGACTGACTTTGACATTATTCTTGGCATGTATTGGTTGTATGTGTGTTATGCTTCTGTAAATTGTTGAACCCATGCGGTGGAATTTCATTTTCCGGGTGAATCGGTTTTGGAGTTGAAGAGTAGTTCGGTTGTACCATCAGGTTTATTTATTTCATATCTTAAGTCCAAGACGATGATTTCTATGGTTTGCATGTATCATCTAGTTAGGGTTTAGTATTTTTAGTCCGAAACCCCGACTATTCAATCAGTTTCTGCGGTGCATGAGTACCCAGAAGTATTTTCAGATGATTTACTAGGTGTTCCTCCTGAGAGAGAAATTGATTGTGGTATTGACCTTTTACCTGATACGCAGCCTATCTCCATTACTCCTTACAGGATGGCTCCAGCCGTGCGAAAGGAATTGAAGGATCAGTTGAAGGACCTGCTAGATAAGGGTTTGATTAGACCGAGCAAGTCCCCATGGGGTGCACTAGTCTTATCCGTTTGGAAGAAGGATGGTTCGCTTCGGATGTGCATTCACTATCGAAAATTGGACAAGGTAACTGTTAAGAATAGGTACCCTCTTCCTTGGATTGATGATTTGATTGACCAGCTTTAAGGTGCCAAGTGTTTCTCAAAGAAAGATCTCAGGTCCGGGTATCATCAGCTCAGGGTTCGGGAGTGTGATGTCCCAAAGACAGCCTTCAGGATGCGGTATGATCATTATGAGTTTGTAGTAATGCCTTTTGGACTAACTAATAACGTCCAAAATATATTCTTAAATCAAAGAATATGCATGGTCATTGTATCAAAACAAGTAACTCGACGAGTGCCAGGGCTGAATTTGATGAGGACTAGGGAGTGATGAATTCAAGTGTCGGTTGAGAAGTTGATTTTAGCTTGCACCATATAAATTTAACATAAAAAATGGAAATTTGGGGAATAAACTCAATTTTCTTTAGTCAATTCAAACTAGAAGGATCAACTAAGCTGTAGACAATATCTGTGAAATACTAGAGGTGCGGTGTAGATGAAATATTAATTAGATTGGGATGGACCAGGTTAACTTCATAAGTTCAATAAATGTAAATAATCTCGAGAAATAGGTAGCCTTAGTTTCCCAGCCTATTGACTACTGTTAACTAGAATTTTCTCAAACTCTAGCTGCAATTTAACACACCCGAATTCATTTAAATTAGCAACTTCACTATTCCTAGCTATTAGTTGCTAATTAGGAAGAAGGAAGTAATTTCAACAATTACTAGCTTAATTTTACAACTTCACATCCATACCCACTACTAGATTCCCTTCTAATACTTGATTATTCACTCTCGAGCAACAATTAAGCAAGTATAGTCAGACCTATATCATCATCAATGGATCTTCATTAATAGATTGAAAGGATTCTAATAGATTTACATTTAATTGAACATTAAGAAGTTAACTTTAGCAATACCCAATCCAATTAAGTATTCATCATCACACACCTTTAGTTAATGATTTTAGCTACTCATATTTAAGAAATTCAAAAACACAATCATCAAAAGCATCATTTAATTTAATAAGAAGAGTAGATAAATCAAAAGAACAATTAACCTTCAACTACAACTGAAACTAAATAATACCAAAAAAGAAAAGAGAGCAGAGTATCTTTTACAACTTTCAATCAAAGTCCCCTTTTTCTCAGCTAAAAATGGTCTTCAACTAAAATGGAAAGAGATGTTATGTGTACTTGACTTATCTCTCAATCACTTTATCTTCTCCCTTTTTTCTCCTCTTTTCTGCAATGTACTTCTTTTTCTATTTATACCCTGAAAAGTAGGGTACTTTTCATTCCTTTTTCAGCAATGGACAATTTTACCCTTAATAGCATCGCTCTGGAACTAGCGAAGTACCGGCGGTTCACTGATGAAATCTGTGAACCGCCGACTGCTTGCTCTTCTCACTTCAGTCATTATCAATGAACTTCGATGGTTCATCCGGCATTTCTCCCATGCCAATTCGTGAACCACCGGACCTTAAATGCCAATTTCAGATTTTTCTGAGCATCATTTAGCGACCGAACCGGCGTTGCCCCATAGGTGATTCGTGATCCGCCAGTGGCATTCATCTGCCTAGGCAGTGACCTTTATCTTCTCAATAGGCATTTCACCAGTTAACACCTGCATTTTGCCAGTTAACACCTACATTTCGCCACTTCTACTCAATTCCTCCATTTTATCCCCATTTTAGCTTTTTTCTTCAAACTTAGGCACTTGCACACAATAAAAGAAAAAAAGGCATACAATTCAACTAATCAACTTGAGAACTAAGCAAAAACTCAAACTTTTGAGTCTAATGAGTTGGTAAATTACCAACTCATCAAACCCCCAAGCTTGAATCATTGCTTGTCCTCAAGTAATGCAATACTTCAACTATTGACGAAGAGGTAACATTTCTTCACAATTAAACTTTGCCAACCACCTAGAATAGGACAACCTAAAAATGCTCATAATGATCACCGAGAAGAGAAGGAAATACCCCAAAAGACCAAAGCACTAAAGGTGTTTCAAGAAGGAAACAACGTTATATCAGGTAAAACTTTTTGAAAGGAATCATTAACCACACAAGGAAAATTCTCGACCAAGTAACACAAGTAGTATCTCAAGTAGTAATCACTGAAAATTCAAAGCTTGCCTTAGAGTTTGCACTCCTTTTTCTATGTCCATATGAACTCTAAATTCTCTTGCAGCCCTAAAAGGAATGATGCCACTCACCATATATAAGGATCCCTATTCTCTTGACTTTTTCACGATTTGAATGCATATCAGGGATCAATTGGAAGAGACGCTCACACTCACTCTCCCAAAAGATATCTTCATGCATACACTTGACCCATAGGCTTGCCCTGCATGTAATTCGCCACTAATGCAAAGTAGCTGCACCTAGAATCATTTAGGACTTGTAGACTATTATGTAGGCTTAAGGGAAGGGTAGGATAAACATTTGGATATAGTGACTAGATCCTCCCTAATGCTTTTCGTGACATGCATTACAATACTGTTGCTCACTCAACCTCCTTTTTCTTGCTTCTTTTGTTGATGCCTTTCATTTCTTTAATAGTCTCCCTTATAATCCCTCTTTAGCTTCTATCACTAGCCTTATTACCTCAAAAGGGAACATCACTTCACACAAATAGTCTTTTTCTTTTTTGAATTTATCTTTTTGCATTTTGACTAAAGGTGATGTTCCCTTTTTATTATGATTCTTGTCTTCCCCCTTTGTTTTGCATACCCCCAAACTTAGCCTTTTGCCTCATTTTTCACATTTGCTTTTCTCATTCCCTTTTTCTTAGGCCTTGAGCCTTGCTTCAACACTTGTTTTGTAATCAACAATTAGGGAGAATGGGGCCAAAAGAGGTATTAAGAATGGTCCTGAGGCTTGTAGTGTGGTTGCCAAGGAACGTTTTTAAAGCTCAAAATTAGCAAACAAAGATTAATGATCATGGAGGGAATATGGTTGAAGTGGCTAGACAACTGAGGGCCTAAACTCATTTCCTTAGTGCAGCTACATCTAGGATTTCGCCTTCATCACATTTGGCGCAAGTTTTAGACAAGATGTAATGCACAATATTAACAAAAATATCCTCTCCACACAAAGCATCACCCTTAAAGGGTCTAAAAGAGTCATTTTCCAAAAAAAAATCATATTAGGACATCAAGCAGGCAAACATCATAAGTCAAGAAGGGAATTTTACAACGTACGACAAAGATTAATATGCTACAGTGTCAATACTTGCTCATTCTCTTCATTTTCATGCCCTTGTTTTCCCATTTTCCTTCCATTTACAAGACAAAAAATTTAGTTGATGCCTCTTAAAACAACTTCACAACAAACTCAAAGTGATGTGGCATTTCCCTTAAGAATGTCGCCACTCAATTCATCATCAGGAAAAGCCAACCCGGTTCGACAACAAAATTAGCTGAAATAAAAGAATGCTCCTTGGGAAAGAACCATGATATAAAGAAAACCCTTGAAGTTTTAATTTCTACACTACTCTATCTAAAATGGCGAAAAACAAATTTGGGATCATCTCATTTGAATTTTCTTTTAAAAAACAATGCAATGTTTAAAACTGGAGACCCCAATGAGTCACTAATTACCACTCACAAAAATACAAATCAATTATCATTTATTCAAATCAAAACATGGCCGAAAAGGGCTATAATCAATCACAATAGCCCGATAAAGGCTGGACTTACTCAAGCTTAAGAAACAAAACAACTTAAAACACAAATACCCCCATCAACAGTGCTCATCCCTCTACTTAAGATCATACATTGTCCCCAATATATTATGCAAAAAGAATCAACGGGAGAAGAGACAAGAAACTCCCTGAAAAGGTCACTTATCATCATCATCAGCCTCATCACCACAATCACCTCTGCTAGCATCACCAAGCCCAACAAAATCGTCGGCCAACCCTTCAAACAAGTCATCAATCGGCCCCCGAGCTGAAGATGGAGTAGCCATTGCAGCATCCAAAGTACTCATGTTGGGAACTTCAAATGAAGTCTGACTTTTCCTTTCCCGCACCTTAGTTCGGAGGGACGTGACTGCCCCTTCTACAGCATCCACCCACTTGCACAAAGTGGCAACATTCTCATAGAGTGACCTGAGCTCCTCCTTGATAGTTTAGGTAACTAGTGCTGGTAGACTCTTGGACAAGCGTTGAAGCTGGCTCTCATGTGAGTTTGTCATCTCCAAAATACCTTGGAGACCACTGGATTGAGATGATTGAGGAGGTGGAGAAGCTCTGGGCTAGGTCATGTCACCCGATGCTTGTCCCCACAAGTTAGGCTGGGGAACATTGGCTTCTGGGGCGGTGGGAGATTGAGCTTACTCGTGGAAGAGGGCTTCCTCTTTTACATCGAAGGCTTGCAAGTGCTTTTGTTTCATTTTAGATGCCTCTGAATCTCTCTTCCAGTCAATAGTGATTACTCCTAAAGCAGAGGAAAGAGTCTCGTCCAAAAAAAGACGCACTCCAGCTGCAACACAAAGTAGTGAGATCAACACAACATATGGCATGGAAGTGCTGGACTACCGCGCCTTCTTCTTCATTTGTTGCCCAACAATTTCGCCAAAGTTGATGGGGAACCCTGACATAATGCAAGAAATAAAGATAGATGCTTCCACGGTCACCCGCTACTCATTCTTCGATGGGATGATGCGAGAGCAAATAAAATCCAACCATAGCTTGGCCTCAAATTTCAAATCATGGCGAGAGATTTCACCACCCATGGACGCCCATAAGGGAGTATCAACAACAATAATGCCAGCCACCCACCTATATTGGTCTTTCATATTGGCCACCAGTGCTATGTATTCCGTGGAAGAGACTATCTCATCTTCCCAAAATAGATAATTGATGGCAGCCGGGGTGATATCAACTTCTACCCCACGAATCATCACCGAAGGAAGGTAGGGAAATTCATCCACCTTGCCCTGATGTTGCATACTATCTTGAGAGGCCTGGTAGGAGGCATAAAACTCTGTGACAAGGCTGGGGTAGTATGGCGGCAAGGGGATGGCAAATGCATTGTCGGTGGGTGAACTGCTCCGTTATATTTAGAAAGTCACCCTTCAACCCAACTAAGTCAAACCTCTTCTCTACGGTAATAGAGTTTCCTTGGAAGATGACGTAGTGCTCCTTCATGTTAGGAACACATAGAATAATAGCCTCCTTAGTGTTGGTGTGTGGGGGAGCAGCCTTTGCTTTTCCTTTATCCTTGCTAGCAGATGAAGCAGGGGCCTTTCCTTTGCCGGATAACCTAGAGGATGACATGATTTGTGTTTCTGCAAAAAGTATGTTAGTGAAAAGATATTGAAATAAAAATTAGTGTAAAAGAAACTAATCTAAAGAAGAACTGAGAAGCAACAGATGATCAAACAAGTTTGGAAAAATGGTACTAGCGAACAATCGGTCATTCGCCGAAGGCAATTCACGAACCGCCGACTAGACACAGGTGTTTAACAGAGCAATGGGGAATATCTGGGAATTGTCAGCGATTCAAGCGGCATTTCTCCGGTCACATTTCGCGAACCGCCGACATAGCGCCGGATTCACTCAGTAGTCAAGACCAACTTCAGAGTGAACCAGCGCCTCAAGCGGCTTTTCGCCGTATAGGACTAGCGAATGGCCGGCTTACCTGTCCCCAATTCTGACCCCCTTTCATACAAACACCCATTAACACATTTTCAATACAATCAAAAGACCAGCAATTATACTCCATTATTACACTTATTAATGAAATTTAAAGCCCTTAAGATTGGTTCCACTAGGTCTATCATTGGGCAAAACATGATGCCTAATGAAAATGGGTTTCTCAGATTTCACCCTCTTCATAATCTCATCATAAAAGCACATACCCACTTCAATCATAAGCATAACACATTAAAAATTTCAACAAAGAAGGAACGGTAAATAGTACTCCTACAGAATCATGGAAGCAGATTCAAATTAAAATAGGGACCAAAGGAATGTTGTCGAATTGGAAAACTATTTGCACACTCTTCTAGCCTCAAAAGAAAAATAACTAGCTCAAGATTTGCAGGAGCACCTTCAAGTGAGTATAGAATAGATAGTGAGAATAGAGTGATTTGATGGTCAAATATGGATGGGTTTTTATAGGTAAAAAGTGGGAATGTGATAGGTTGAGGGGAAGGTGGGGAGTTTAATGTGGGTGAGTTGGTGGGGAGTTGGAAGGTGAAAAGGTGGGAAAATGGAGAGCTGAAAATGAGAACATGTGGGGAATAGAGAATGTTGGGTAGTGGAGAGACAAAAACTTGAAAGAGAAATGTTGGGAACAGGGAGGCTATGGGAATATTTGCAGAATTAGGGCGGCTGGGAAAGTATTTGGGATTTTGTGGGCTAGTCCTTTTAAATTCCTCATTTTAATTTAGGAAGAGCCCAAACGACAACGAACTGGCGACTCATCGATACAATTCAGCGGTTCGCCGCTACCTTGCATTTGAACTTAACTTATACCCAGTGATTTGGTTCCATCCGGCGATGCACCGGCGGTCCACGAATTGAAACTACGGCCCGTCGGTCTTCCACCAAACCTAAGCCTCGTTCCAGGTGTTCTGCTTCAGATCGGCGATACACCGATAACCCACAAATTAGATTCGGCGGTTCGCCAGTGTCCTACAGATGCTTCAGTTCAGCACTCATCTTTCTTCTTTGGGCTCCCTTATCTTCGGTGATCCATATTTCGGGATCGACGGCTCACCGGTCTCTCGCTGATGCTCCCATAATGATTTGCATCTCACTTTGCTTCCTATTTCTCAAGTCCTACACAAACAAAAACAACAAAAACATCAAATAATTCCATAAAAAACTTTGATTGCCTTCCAAGAAGAGCCTTACTTATCGTCGTGGCACGACGAAGTCCTTTTTTCTTTCAATTCTTCATTTTTGATGGGTCATCATCTGCTCCCGTCTCGCTCAGCTTCACTCCCTTATCCTCAACATCATTTTCCAACATGCCAATTACCTTGCATTCAGGTGGAGTTCCGGCTGACGGGCATACCTTGAAGGAGACTTCCTCACCACCAACCCAAAATTTTAACTCTCCAAGCTCCATATCTACCACTACTCTCTCGGTAGCCAACAAAGGTTTTCCAAAAATTATGGGAACTTCCACATCCATGTTACAATCCAGAATAATGAAATCAGCCGGGAGAATGAACTTATCAACTCGCACCAGCATATCTTCTAGCACCCCCATAGGTCTTTTGATTGACCTATCTGCCATTAGTAGCCGCATCGATGTTGGTTTCGTAATTTTGAGGCCTAATTTCTTGAAAATGAGCAAGGGCATAAGATTTATACTTTCACTGAGATCACATAGAGACTTCTTAAACACACAAATTCCTATCGTGCATGGAATTGTAAAAGCTCCGGGGTCTTCTCTTTTTGGAGCAAGGTTGCTCATCATTACCTCCACTACAATGGTGTGTTTTCTCTTTATTTCCTGCATCAACCACCTTCTTCTTTTTCAACAAGTCTTTCATAAACTTGGCATAACCAGGAATTTGGATCAAAGTGTCCATTAATGATATGTTTATGGACAACTTACTAAATATGTCCACAAACTTCTTAAATTGGTCTTCCTTCTTTTTCGTGGTAAGTCGTTGTGGATATGGTGGTGGGAGTCTTTCTTTATCTCTATCATCAACCAGGGCCTTCATTCCTTCTTCTTCATCATCCACTTCAATGTGGGTCTCATCATCCTTTTCCTCTAGTTCTTCTTCATCCTTTTCTTCATTCTCTGAAATCATTGGCATTTTATCACCCTCATCTTTGTCAACTACTTTTGGGTTATCCACCTCACTAGGCTTTCCTAATACATCTCTAATCCTGTTACAACTTCTAGTGACAATAGCCATACATTGACCATCTTTTTTCTGATTAGGCATTGTGTCACAATGTAATGTGCCTTTCATTCTCGGGTTCATTTAGGCTGATAGGTGATTTATTTAAGATTCCAAATGCTTGATGGATTCCAAGTGTGAACTCACTGTTTTAGCAAGGTTATACACCTCTCCAACTCTTTCACTTCACTTTCGGTGGACTCCACCTTCTTCAAAACTATTGAGAGCATGTCTTCCATTTTGGAGTTGCCCGCATCACTTACTCCAGGCTGGTTTTGAGGATTTCCAACCTTAGGAGGTGGAATGTATAGATTTGCACTTCGATGGTAATGATCACCTTCTTGGTTTGGCTCTCCATTGTTCCACCTCTGATTCCTTTCAGGCCATCCTTGTTGTTCACTATTTCTCCACCCTTGGTTATCATCCCTTGGGCGCCACGGGCCTTGGTTTGATCCTTGAAAGCCAGATTGAGGCCCTCCCATTTGGTTACTCATATATTGGCATTCTTCATCATATCTTGGTGGCGAAGGCTCTCTTTCATATTGCAAGGGACCTTGCATTCTCACAACATTTACTACCTTCGGACCTGCTCGCATCACATGCTTGGTCATCAATTCTAATTGTGTCATCATCTTGGCCAGAGTCTCATCTCGCTCATCATCCCTTTTCTGTAACTCCGTCGCCAATGCACTTTTGCTGATCTCATGAGTGGACACACTCGTCTCCCTTTTGTGCCAAGCCCTATTATTTTTTTTCATTTGGTCAAGGAGAGCTTTGGCTAACTCATAAGTTTGGTCCATGATTGATCCCCCAGCTAAGTTATTAGCAATAGATCATGCAAAGTCAGAGTTTTCTCTAGGAAAATTTCGGGGTGTTATAATATCTCCCCCTTGGGATCATTTGTCCTCGAATTAAGGCTAAATTGCTAGAAAACTAGGAAAAAGAGTTGCAATTCCTAGACTGGAACTATAAACTAATTTTTGAATGAACGACTGACTCCGAACTGTTTTAACCATACTAACTGAGTTAAAATAACTAGAGTGCACATTTGAAAATTTGAATAGAGTTGATAAGTATTGTACTGAATAGAGTATTGAGGAGGAATTTTGTAATACCCCGAAAGCCCTAAGATTAGATTTGAGAGTTGAAATGGAGAAAATAGGATTTTCTGCACCATGTCACAGAATGAGTCGTCCTATAACCCGTCAGGATAACCACGAGTCATTAAGTGACTCGTGGAGAGGAGTTGGACTTAAGTTGAAATTTTTGGTTTTTGGATCACCACGGACATGACCAAAAGTCATGGTCAGCCCCATTAATCATTGAGTTAGTCATGGTCAGGGATAAGGTGAAGGTAGGAGAAATTGGGCAGTGCACCTAATGGGTGGGTCACCACGAGTCATGGTGTGCCTCGTGGTGAACCCGAGGTGACATTTGGTAGTGAAGACGATGGATGGCAAGCCACGACTCATGGCCAAGGAGGACGACTCATCCAGTCCCTCGTTGGGACTGGCAGTCTGTTTTTCCCTACGAGTTTAATAAGGGATATTCCATAATTTCTATGATCCTAGGGCCTAAACTACATCATTTTAAGCTCTGAATAGATAGTTTTAAGAAGGGTAAGTTCATTCTAAGTTATTCCTAATTCATGCATGCAAGTTTAGAGGCTTTGGAGAGGTGGTGAAGTCTAGTTGTCTAAGTTCTTCATCAATTCTTCATTTGGCAATCAATGGAGTTGTAGAACCAGTCCTTCTCAGGTATGTAGGGTTATGAATGGGTGAATTTGTTCACACCCATGCCTAACTCCTCTCTAATTCATGAAATGTTTTTGATAATTCTATGGGTTTTTATCCCAATCCTTATGATCTATCTATGGGTTAATCCCTTTTATATATAAATTCATGTTTTATGAATCATGGACTAATTTTATAGCTATTTAGATCTGAATTCCTATAAACTATGGCCAATCATGCATATTTCATGAAATCTCAAGTTATGATTACATTTTGATTTTGATGTTCATTAACCTATTATGATTTATAACTTATGATATGATTTCTCTCAAGTACTTTCTATGGATTCATGAGATATCAAGTATATACATGTTATACAAGTATCTGTAAACTTCATCATTTATGGATTTATGATTTTGGACGACTCACGGGCCTTATTTCACGGCTAGTTCATGTATTTCAGGCGTGCTTATAATTATCATGATTTTAAACTAGCCCATGAATCTTATATATATATATATATATNATATATATATTATCCAATGAGCACTATATATGTTTTGGGAGTAGTATTAACACCGAGTAGACCCAAGGTCAAAGCATACATCAAGTATCAAAACTATGCGCCAATATAGCCACGATGGGACCTCCATGATACTATCCTCTTTTCCCAAATGGGCCTTTTGTTGTGATATCAAACCTCTTTCATGGTTCTACCCTTTGCAAGGTACGAATACTCTCCCGACTAGGGGCTTACAGGTCGGGCTCCATATGTTCTCATATAGGGTATGTCGATTATAAGAATCTCCCACTGTTCCTCATGATTTATTTATGGTTATGACTATATACTTTGGCTCAAGTCATGTTTAATAATATTTTTCTCGTATTATTATGATTATGAATGATTTATGAATATTTTTCAAACCTTGAGCCTTATGTTTACATTATGATATTTGCATTATGATCATGTTGTCCCACTCTTATGAACTTGTATGTATTTTAACTGTCTGTTTTACTTACCTTGCATACTCGGTACATTCCACGTATTGACCGCATACTTTATGCTGTATCGTCTCATGATATAGGTCTGAGGGATCTTTCTGAACAGCATCCTTAGCCCATGCTTTCCCACTAAAGCCTGTCTAGCTAGCATTGGTGAGTCCTCATCCTCCAAGGAAATTCAGTATTCGTAGTTGTTGTGTCTCCCTTCAATTTCAGACTTATCGGGTTAGTTGGGGGTGCTGTCCCATCAAACTATCAGATATTTTACAGGCTTTCAGACTTTGCGTAGTAATAAACTTTTCATGTATAATGTAGATTATATCTATGATATTATTTTATGTTTAGATTTCCACTATGTTTATTATGTTAAATCTTCTGCTTTTATTGACTGAGTTAGATGTATGTTCATGTTGTGGATCGACTTGGAGTCTCTCGGGGCTCCTTGCCCCGTGTCTAGATCCAGGCCTAAGTTCGGGTCATGACAAACTTGGTATCACAGCAATAGGTTTTGAAGTGTCACAGGGTGTTCGAATGCCGCGTTAAGTTGAGTCTTTTTCATGGGTGAGAAGCACGCCACACTTATAATGAAGAGGCTATGAGACGTTTAGAAATGTACCCTTCTTTCATGATCAATGTCCTGTAGTGGAATGTCTCTCTATTCTTGGAACCCATTCTATACGCATTTGCAGAATCATACCTCCCTGCAAATTCAATTGAAGAAGAAATGGGAACGAAAATAGCCACGAGGTTAGCAATGGGGATGAGCACCAACAGGCCCCACTAGTCCATGCAGAGTACATACCTGAGCCAATTGCCTACCAGAGTTTAGGGAAGCCATCCAGATGTTAGTCCAGGTCCTAACCACCCAGGTGAATCAGCAGACAGAAGCGCATGTCCCTCAGAACGGGAATGCAGTGGCAGCAAGGTTCAGAGACTTTCTAAGGATAAACCCTCCTAAGTTCCTTGGATCGAAGGTGAATGAGGATCCACATGATTTCATAGAGGAGATTTTGAACATCACCCAGATTATGGGGGTGACTGGGAAGGAGTGTCCTGATTTTTCTCATATCAGTTGAAAGGGGTCGCGCACATTTGGTTCAAACAATAGAAGGATAGTAGGGTAGTTGGAGCAGACATTGTTAGTTAGGATATGTTTCATGCCGCTTTTCTTGATCTGTTCTTCCCTTGGGAGATGAGGGAGCTGAAAGTTTCTGACTTTGTGAATCTTAAGTAAGGAAAGATGACGGTTTAGGAGTATGCGTTGGAGTTCACATACCTGTCTAGGTATGCACCTAAGTTGGTGGTGGATCAGAAGGCTCGTGTGAGTAGGTTCGTACACAGGATAAGCAGACTCATTAGCCAAGGATTGACAAACTGTGATGCTTCTATAGGATAGTGACTTTGCTCGGATAGTCCTGTATGCCCAATAGTTACAGGCGGTACAGATGAGTGAGCAGGAGAGGGAGGACAAAAGGACCAGGACTTATAGCATCAGATTCACCCAGCTGAGGCCTAGTGCGCACCATAAGTAGTCCTACAAGAGATCTTTAGCCCCAGCTCCATCATCAGCTGGTGTCCCATCTCGACCCAGACGTGATCAAAAGGGTAGATCGTCAGGCTCGAAGGGCTAGGGGAGCATTTTAGGATATCACAGTTTTCCAGCCTATGAGAAGTGTGGCAAGAACCCCCAGGGAGGTGTTTAGTTGGTTGAGACGCTTGTTTCGGGTTTGGAAAACCCGAACACAGGCTCAGATATTGCCCTTTATCCAGATCAGGTGATGGTGGAGCCCGTACTCCAGCTTCTAGTTCAGCAGCTCCACCAACACACCAAGCTTAGCAAAGGGTTTCTACTAGCACAGGTGGCGGACATCTTTAAAAGAGATTCTATGCTCTAGTATCCCTCCAGGAGCATGAGGTCTCCCCAGATGTAGTCACTGGTATGTTACGAGTTTTCCACCTTAATGTATATACTTTATTATATCCAAGGGATACTTTGTCTTTTGTGACGCCCTTTATGGCTAGTAGTTTCGGAGTCAGTCCTGAAATCTTGTCAGAACCCTTCTCAGTCTCTACTCTAGTGGGTGATTCAGTTGTAGCTAGACAGATGAATAGAAATTGTCCTATCACGGTCCTTCAGAAAGTCACCTCGGCAGATCTAGTAGAGTTAGCCATGACCTACTCTAATGCTATCCTTGGCATGGATTGGCTATCTGTATGTTATGTCTCAGTTAATTGTCGAGCAGTAAAGTTCAAATTTATGAGTGAACCACTCCCAGAGTTGAAGGGTAGTTCAGCAGTGCCTGTACGTCATTTCATTTCCTACCTTAAGGCCAGAAAAATGATTTATAAGGGTTGCGTGTACCATCTAGTTATGGTTAAGGATGCTACATCCGAGGCCCCGACTATCCAGTCAGTCCCAGTAGTATGTGAGTATCCAGAAGTCTTCCCAAATTATTTACTAGGAATTTCTCCCGAGCGAGAGATTGATTTGTCTATTGACCTTCTTCCCGAAACACAGCCTATATCTATTCCTCCTCACAAAATGGCCCCAACCGAGTTAAAGGAGTAGTTGAAGGACCTTTTATAAAAGGGATTTATTAGACTTAGCAAATCCCCATAGGGTGCACTAGTTCTCTTTGTTCGAAAGAAAGATGGGTCTCCTCATATGTGTATTGATTATTGGCAATTGAACAAGGTCACCATCAAGAACATGTATCCTCTTCCCAAGATTGATGATTTGTTTGACTAGCTTCATGGTGCCAAGTGCTTTTCAAAGATACATCTCAGATCCGATATCATCAGCCTAGGGGTTGGGAGAGTGACATCCCGAAGACAGCCTTCAAGCCCTAGTATGGTCATTACAAGTTTGTAGTTAGGTCCTTTGGACTAACGAATGCTCCTACATATTTTACGGATTTGATGAACATGGTGTTCAAACCATACTTGGATATGTTCATGATCGTGTTTATCGATGACATCCTGATATACTCTCGGAGCGAGGAGGATCATGCCGCTCATTTGAGGGTGGTGCTATAGACTCTCAAGGATAGCCAATTATATGTTAAATTCAGCAAGGGAGAGTTTTGGTTGAACTCGGTGGAATTTTTGGGTTATGTGGTATCCAGTGAGGATATAAAGGTGGAATCTCAAAAGATAGAAGCGGTGAAGAATTGTTCTAGACCGGTGAATCCTTTGTATATTAGGAGTTTCTTGGGATTAAATAGTTATTATCAAAGATTTGTTGAGGGGTTTTCATCTATTACAGTGCCATTGACCAAACTGACCCAAAAGAAAGTGAAGTTCCAATGGTCGGAGGCTTGTGAGAAGAGTTTCCAAGAGTTAAATACTCGACTCACCTCAGCACCGGTGTTTACCCTACCTGAGAGTACCGATGGATTTTTGGTGTATTGTGATGCTTAGAGGATCGGCCTTTGTTGTGTGTTGATGCAGCATGGAAAGGTTATAGCATATTCTTCCAGACAGCTGAAAGTTCATGAAAAGAATTACCCGACTCATGATCTCGAATTGGCGGAGGTAGTATTTGCCTTGAATATTTGGAGACACAACTTGTATGGGGTCCATGTGGATGTGTTTACGGACCACATAAGCTTACAATATGTGTTTACCCAAAAGGATCTAAATCTACACTAAAGGAAGTGGTCGGAGCTACTCAAGGATTATAATATGAGTGTCCTTTACCATCCGTGTAAGGCTAATGTAGTAGAAAATGCACTTAGTAGGTTCTCTATGGACAGTGTTCCTATGTAAATGAGGGGAGGAAGGAGCTGGTGAAGGATGTGCATCGGCTTGCAAGGTTGGGAGTTTGCTTGGTTGAGTCGACCGATGGCGGTGTTATTGTTCAAAATGGATCAGAATCGTCCTTGGTGACTGATGTAAAAGCTAGACAAGATGAGGTCCCTATTTTGGTAAAGTTAAAGGAAGTCGTTCCGAATCAGAAGGTAGAGGTCTTCTCCAAAGGAGGAGATGGTGTGCTTCAATATCATGGTCGCTTGAGTGTTCAGATGTTGATGATTTGAGAGATCGAATATTGCATGAGACTCATGGTTCCAGATATTCCATAAATCCAGGTGCCACCAAGATGTACCGTGACCTATGGGAATTCTATTGGTGGAATGACATGAAGAAGAACATAGCAGAATTTGTGGCTAAATGTCCCAATTGTTAACAGGTGAAGGTTGAGCATCAAAGACCGGGAGGAGTGTTTCAAGATATTAGTATTCCTACTTGGAAGTGGGAGGAAATCAATACGGACTTCATCACAGGGTTGCCTCGCACTTGTCGACAGTACGACTCCATTTGGGTGGTGGTGGACAGGTTGACCAAAGCCGCTCATTTTCTACTGGTCAAAATTACTAAATCAACGGAGGATTATGCCAAACTATACATCTGAGAGCTAGTTCGGTTGCATGGAGTGCCCTTGTCCATCATATCAGACAGAGGTACTCAGTTTACCTCTTAGTTTTGGAGATCATTTCAAAAGGGACTTGGTACTCAGGTATGCTCCGTACAATATTTCATTTTCAAATCGTTAGTAAGGCGGAGTGGACTATTCAGAATCTCGAGGACATGTTGAGAGCATGCGTTATTGACTTCAAGGGTAGTTGGGATAAGCATTTGCCTCTCATTGAGTTTACGTATAACAACAATTATCATTCTAGCATTCAGATGGCTCCGTTTGAGACTCTCTATGGGCAGAGGTGTAGATCACCTATTGGTTGGTTTGAAGTCGGTGAAGCTGCGATGATAGGTCCAGATTCGATCCATGAGGCCATGGAGAAGGTTCAGCTTATAAGAGACAGATTGAGAACAGCTTAGAGTCGCCAAAACTCCTATGCGGATATGAGAAGGAGGGAGCTTGATTTCAAAGTTGATGATTCAGTGTTTCTGAAGGTATCTCCATAAAGGGAGTCATGAGATTTGGAAAGAAAGGGAAACTCAGTCCCCGTTCTGTTGGCCCGTACTGGATTGTGAGACGTGTTGGCAAGGTGGCCAATGAGTTGGAGTTACCCTCAGAATTAGCTTTAGTCCATCCAGATTTCCATGCATCGCTCCTAAAGAAGTGTTTGGGTGATCAAACTCTAGTTTGTCTAGTGGAGAGTGTAGGTGTGAAGGACAACCTCAATTAAGAGGTTCCGGTAGAAATATTGGATCGTTAGGTTCAAAGTCTAAGGAACAAATAAGTATCTTCAGTTAAAGTTTTATGGAGAAATTAGCATGTTGAGGGAGCTACGTGGGAAGCTGAAGCCGACATGATGACTAAATACCCACATTTATTCTCTTCCGATTTAGTTTCATCTTAAGGTATCAGTTTCCTCCTTAATACTCTATTCAGTTTCATGTTCATCTCATTTTCCTCAGTTTCTTTGATGTAAATGGATGTATGTGTTGGTCGGAAATTCAGTTTTGTTATGTAGTTCGAATTTGAGTCAGTCATTCCATCAGTTTTCGTCTTATATGATCAGTATTTGAGTATGATGGTTGCATTTCTCTACTTTTCTGTATGCTTTTCAACATTTGAGGAAAAAAGTTCCCAAGGGGGAGATATTGTAATACCCCAAAAGCCCTAAGATCAAACTTGGGAGTTGAAACAAAGAAAATAGGATTTTCTGCCCCAGGTTATAGAACGTGTCGTCTTGTGAATTGTTAGGATGACCATGAGTCTTCAAGTGACTCGTGGAGAGGAGTTGGAATTAAGTTGAAATTTCTGGTTTTTGGGTCACCACGGACATGACCACGAGTCGTGATCTGCCCCACGACTCGTTAATTAAGTCAGTTAGGGATGAGGTGAAAGTAGGAGAAATTGGGTAGTGCACCTAACGAATGGGTCACCACGACTCATTGGTTGCACCATGAGTCGTGGTGTCCCCTGTGGTGAGACCCAGGTGAGATTTGGCAGTGAAAACCACAGATTGTAGGCCACGACACATGCCCAGGAACGACGACTCGTCCAGTCCCTCATTGGAACTAGCAGTCTGTTTTTCCCTACAAGTTTAATAAGGACTTCTCTGTAATTCCTATGATCCTAAGGCCTATACCACGTCGTTTTAAGCTATGAATAGTGAGTTTTAAGAAGGGTATTTTCATTCTAAGTTATTTCTAATTCATGCATGCAAGTTTAGAGGCTTCAGAGAGGTGATCAAGTCTAGTTCTCCAAGTTCATCATCAATTCTTCATTTGGCAATCAAGAGAGTTACAGAATCCGTCCTTCTCAGGTATGTAGGGTTATGAATGGGTGAAATTGTTCACAACCCATGCCCAACTCCTCTCTAATTCATGAAATTTTGTTTATAATTCTATGGGGTTTTATCCCAATCCTTATGAAATCCTTATGATCTATCTGTGGGTTAATCCTTCTCATATATAAATTCATGTTTTATGAATCATGGGCATATTTTATAGCTATTTAGATCTAAATTCCTACAAACTATGCCCAATCATGCATATTTCATGAAAGTTCAAGTTATAATTCCATTTTGATTTTGATGTTCATTAACCCATTATGATTTATGACTTTTGATATGATTTCTCTCAAGTACTTACTATGGATTTATGAGATATCAAGTATATACATATTTTACAAGTATGCATGAACTTTATGATTTATGATTTTGGCTGACTCACGGGCCTTATTTCATGGCTAGTTCACGTATTTATAGTATGCTTATGATTATCATGATTTTAAACTAGCCCATGAATCTCATATATATATTTTCCTATGAGCACTATATATGTTTTGGGAGTAGTATTAACACCGAGTAGACCCGAGGTCCAAGCATACCCCGAGTCTCAGAACTGCGCACCAATGTAGCCATGATGGGACCTCCATGATACTGTCCCCTTTTCCCAAATAGGGATTTTGTTGTGATATCACACCTCTTTCATGGTTCTATTCTTGGAAAGGTACGAACACCCTCCCAACTAGGGGTTTACAAGTCAGATTGTATATGTGCTCATATAAGGTATGTTAGTTATAAGAATCTCCCACTTCTCCTCATGATTTATGTACAGTTATGATTATATACTTTGGCTCAAGTCATGTTTAATAATGTTTTTCTCTTATGATTATGATTATGAATGATTTACGAACTTTTTGAAAACCTTGATCCTTATGTTTACATTATGATATTTATGTTATGATCATGTTGTCCCACTCTTATAAACTCTTATGTATTTTAACTGTTTGTTTTACTTACTTTGCATACTTGGTACATTCCATGTACTGATCGCATACTTTATGTTGTATCGTCTCATGATACAGGTCCGAGGGATCTTTCTCAGTAGCATTCTTAGCCCATGCCTTCCTACTCAGACCTGTACAGCTAGCATTGATGAGTTCTCATCCTCCGAGGACATTCAATAGCATAGTTTTTGTGTCTCCCTTCAGTTTAAGACTTGTCGGATTATTTGGGGGTGTTGTCCTATCAACCCATCAGATATGTTAGAGGCTTTCTGACTTTGTGTAGTATTTAGCTTGTCGTTTATGATGTAGATTATAGCTCTGATGTAATAGATTTCCACTATATTTATTATGTTAAATCTTCTTCTTTTATTGATTGAGTTAGATGTATGTTCATGCCATGGGTCGACTTGGAGTCTCTTGGGGCTCCTTGTCCAATGTCTCGATCCGGGCCTATGTTTGGGTCATGTCAAATTTAATACCTGATGCTGAAACTGAATTGGAAGCGAATAAATGAGGATATTTGGCCATCATGTCTGCTTCTGCCTCCCATGTGGCTCCCTTAACTAGTTGGTTCCTCTACAAGACTTTCACCGAAGCAACTTCCTTGTTTCTCAGCTTACGAACTTGACAGACTAGGATCTGAACTGGGACTTCTTCATCAGAGAGACTATCCTTCACTCCCACATTGACTAGTGGCACAACTAAGGTCGGATCACCGATGCACTTCTTCAATAGTGATACATAGAAAATTGGGTGCACAGATGCTAACTCCGAGGGTAATTCTGACTCATATGCCACACTGCCAATTCTCCTCAGAATCCTATAGGGTCCTACATACCACAGACTGAGTTTCCCTTTCTTTCCAAACCTCATCACCCCCTTCATGGGTGAAATTTTTCGGTAAACCCAATCATCTAAAACAAACTCTAACTCTATCCTCCTCACATTAGCATATGATTTCAGCCGTCTCTGAGCTATTTTCCACTTTTCTCTGATGAGTTACACTTTCTGCCTACCTTCATGAACTGAGTCTGGTCCTATCAAGGTAGATTCGCCAACTTCATACCACCCTATCGGAGACCTACACCTCCTACAATATAATTCCTCAAACGGGGCCATCTAAATACTGGAGTGGTAGTTGTTGTTGTACGGAAACATGATGAGAGGTAAGTGAACATCTCAGCTTCCTTTGATGTCGATCACACAAGATCTCAGCATATCTCTAAGGTCTGAATAGTCCAATCAGCTTGTCAATCTGTCACGCCCCACCTTGGGAGGCATGACTGGCATTAGGTGCCTTACTAGGATCTGGACTGACCGAGCTAAGCTATGTACACCTGGTGCTGGCTTACTTCTCAATTCAAGAAAACAACGGGCTATATATTGGCTTTAAATACAAGCCCCAGCAGAAAAGGCCTTACAGCCACCTGTAAGAGAAAACCAGCTAGGAAGAAACAACAACAATAGGGAATACTATGCGGGCTGACAAGACCACCATGATGTCTAGTTATGACTGTAAAATAAATCCAGTGCTAAGCTAAACTATGTCCAACAAAGCCCCACACGGCCAACATGTAAACTAAAGAACATATAGGCTCCACATGGCTAATACCAGCTAACCACAGGGAAAAAGAAACAATCTGCAAGCCTTTAAGAGTAATATGATGGTTGGGACAGGGCCCCAACCTACCCATGAATTGTACAATCAAAAGAAATAAACCTTCTATCTACAAGCTCCGCAATAAAAGAGCCAACTGCTCTTGTGATGCTTGCTGAAAGCTACGAGGGACCTACTCTTCATCTATCCGTACCTGCAGGCAAATAATGTAGTGCCCAAGAAAGGGAGTCAGTACAATATGTACTGAATATGTAAGGCGACTATAAATTACTAAAATAACGAAGTAGAACTGAAAGTAACTGAAATGAAGGGATAGAGATCATATGAGTAATAGAACGTCTTACTATCTAATTATCAATAACTAAAGCAAACATAAACCTTACCTGGCCCAAATAAGCCGGAAGGTACAACCAGTACAAAATAACCCACTTGGGGCCCCCATAAGCCCTGGTGAGTATACCTTAGTCTATATACCCCTATCCAAGGTCACACTAGGTCACCTAATAGCTATAGCCATCCTATAAATCCCCTGGGTCTGCAACTGAGCCTGCTCGGTCCCTAACTGTAGCTGTGTCTGTGTTCGGTGGACTCCTGATATCTGCACCCCGGGCACCAGGCTTGACGTGGGTGTGTAAAGCCAACCATGAAATATGAGGACCTAGGACCCCATCTTTGTCCTTGATGGACGACATACCGCTCCGTAGAGCGGCGCCATCTCGCCCCTACGGCCATCGACACAGTTAATAACCCTGGGGTCGGTCATGAAGGCTTTACAGGCATAATCCATCCCAAACTAACATGGAATACTGGTCTCAGCTAATGAAAACAACTAATCATAATACACATGCTTCTGGTATTCTTATTGGGATTCAAACTGAGCGATCATGCTAAAGAAACTAACTTGCCGAAGGAAACTGCCTTAACATACCTCGTTTGCCTATTACTAATTAACAGGCGAGTTTCAACTCGTATTCAACTGCTCTTCTCAATTGCAATCATATTATTGGAAGAATGAGGCTAATTTCAATACTAAATTCTATAAAAGAGATAACCTTATATAGAAGTATTAACTATATTTCATCTTGACGGAATATGGTCGAAAACTCGTAATTTCTCGAGGATCCAGAAGGGAGAAATACTTACTTGAAGCCTGTGATCGTATATATATTAGTTTGGAGAAATTCCAACAACTTTAGCTCGGCGGGGTTACGATTCGCCGGGAAAATTTTGCGAAACTAACTCCGTAGTAATGCTCCCTGCAGCCTTATACTTTGATACCCGAAGTTAATTTGAATTTGGGCGGCGTTTCGTAGCGTAATCGGAGGGAAATCTATCAATTTGTTCATCCTTTTCCTTTGCTGGCCGAATATAATATGTGTATAACCAAACATAATGAAGGGAGGACCTGTATATACTTGGGCGGTGGACTGGGGGTCTTTGGCACGAACCCCAATGCACCGATTTACGGGTGTGCCATGGAGCCCAACGTGGAGGGAGGGGCGGTCCCAACTTCGTGCTCATTCGACTTTTCCTCGGGCCCTTTCTCGTACATATTGTACTCTAAAACTATTAACCAATGTACGAATAGGCCGTCAAAACATTAGAAACTTATGGGGTGTAACACCATCGGTCTGAGGGTGAAAAGGGTTGCTGAGCTTCACATGAGTATCGAGTCCTTTATGAAACAACTTCCAGATATGCGAGATGAACTGATTACCTCTATTTGAGATGATGGACAAGGAACCCCATGTAATCTAACTAACTCTCGGATGTACAACCTAGCATAATCTTCTGTTGAGTTTGTAGTTTTAACTGGGAGGAAATGTGCTGACATGGTTATCTGATCTACTATTACCCAAATTGAGTCATGCTGCTGGAGAGTACAAGGTAGAACCATAATAAAGTCCATATTCACTTATTCCCACTTCCATGTGGGTATACTGATATCTTGAGTCATACCCCTATGTCTTTGATGTTCCACTTTAACCTGCTAGCAGTTCGGGCACTTAGCCACAAATTCTGCAATGTCTCCTTTCATGTCGTTCCACCAGTAGATATCTTGTAGGTCATGGTACATCTTAGTGGCACCTAGGTGGATAGAATATCTGGAGTTTCTTTTGCCAGTATTTGCTGTCTCAAATCCTCTACGTCTGGTACACATAGTCTTCCCAGCTAATAAAGCACACCATCTCCCCCTTTTGAGAAAGCCTCCACTTCTGTCAGCTTAAGCAGTATGGGATCTTCATCCTACTTTGACTTAACCTCAACAACTAACAAGGAATCTGACCCCCTCTGCATTAATACTCCGCCATCATTTGAATCCACCAATTGCACTCCCAATTGAGCTAATATGTGAATATCCTTTGTCAGTTCCTTTCTTCCTTTTTCAACATGGGCAATGCTTCCCTTGGACATCCTACTTAGGGAATCAGCGACCACATTGGCCTTGCCTCGGTGGTATAGCATGCTCATTTCGTAATCCTTCAGTAATTCCAACCACCTTCTCTGACAAAGGTTTAAATCTTTCTGACTGAACATGTACTGAAGGCTCTTGTAATGGGTGAAAACATTCACGTGAACCCCATATATATAATGCCTCCATATCTTTAGAGCAAACACCATTGCTGCCAATTCAAGGTAATAAGTCGGATAGTTCTTTTCATGAACCTCGAGCTTTCTAGAGGAATAAGGTATAATCTTACCCGTTTGTATCGGAACACAACCAAGGTTAACTCTGGAAGCATCATAGTACACTAGAAATCCATTTGTTCCTTCCAGTAAGATCAAAACTGGAGTTGTGGTGAGTAGAGTCTTCAGCTCTTGGAAACTCTTCTCACATGCATCTGACCACTGAAACTTCACCTTTTTCTAAGTTAGCTTAGTCAGAGGAGACACAATATGTAATACCCCGAAAGCCCAAAGATCAGACCTGGGAGTTGAAAAGGATAAAACTGGAAATTCGACACTAGGTCACACAACAAGTCGTTCTGTGACCCATGGGGTAGACCACGAGTCATGAAGAGAATCGTGGTGATGGATAGGACTTGAGTTGAAATTTTGGGTTTTGAACTTCCCACAGACCTGACCACGAGTCATGGTCAATCCCCACGACTCGTTGAGTCAGTCTTGGTCAAGGGCTATGGGAAGGAGAAGAAAAATTATCAGTGTACCCTACGGATGGTTACCACGAGTCGTGGCCAGACACCACGATTCATGGGATGAGTCGTGGTCAGTCGGATGCTTGAAATTACTTGATTCACTTTGAAAACATGAACATAACATGGGTAGATTGGAAACATGCTTTTCTCATCGAAAATTCCATCATACATGAACATACTTCATAAATCTCATATTCTCTTAAGCATTCATGAATGGGCATCATAATTTGGAAAACTAGTAAACATGATTAGTAATTGGAAAAATGATAATAGTAGCCCATTAATCATAATTAATCAATTCAAAAATACTTAGATCATACCAAGGACATTGACTAAGAGAATTCATGCATTGGGTTAAAACCCCATGGAATCAACTCATAGATTTTCATGAACTAGAGACGGATTGGGCATGGGTCTGAACGAATTCATCCATTGATAACCCTACATACCTGATAAGATGTGATTTAACCACACCCTTAATTGCCCAATGAAGAATTGAATAAAACTTGAAGGAGAATGAGCTTGATCACCTCTCTAACTCTCTAACTTTGCATGCATGAGTATGTATTGCCTAAAATGAAATTACCCCTCTTAAAACTCATCATTCATAGCTTAAAAAGATGTAGTTTAGGCCTTAGGATCATAGAAATTATGGAAAAGCCCTTACTAAATTCGCAGAAAATAATTGCCTGCTAATCCCCATGAGGGACTGGACGAATCATTACCAAGGACCATGACTTGTGGTCTAAGTCGCCGAGTGCACTGTTCAAAATTCGTCTTGGAATCACCAGGAGGGACCCTACGAGTCATTACTAGTGACCACGACATGTGGTCACCACTCATCACTTTTACTGCCCAAAATCTCAAGTCAATTAGATGAGGGTTGGTATCCTTAAATTTTCTAATTATTCTCTTTTATTAACTGTAACATTTTTGGTCAAGTAACATGACGAAATAGGTAGGTTTTAACGTTTGACATCTCTAAACAAAAATTAAAATGAAGAGAATAACAATACAATAATATTCACCATTCAAGAATCACAACACCTGGTAGAGAGAAAACCAAATTGTGGCCTCTCCAGATAGAGAGAATGGGAAGAGTCTCAATCGTATAGCATCTTGGTTGACACCTGGTAATTTGTATGCATTGCATATACCAATGAAGTTCATTAAGTACAGATTCGCGTCATCAGTTGCATTACCACTACACACCCCTTTCATATTCATCATCTGGATCATGGTGCTAGTGATATCAAACTTTGCCTCAGCAGGCAAAGGTGGTGGTATGATCGCTCCGGTTGACCTTGCTTCATCTATATACGAATCATCATGATCATCAAATTGAGGAGCATATCTTTTGCCTCTATTACCCCATCCATGGCATCCAGCGCTCACTACCTCATCAGAAGCATCCTCTATTTCCTGAAGTGCAGCTTGCTGAGCTATCTAAGCTTGATGAGCTTTTTTAGCCAAACGGGCCTCTCTCTGCTCAGCGTTTTCCATTCTATGCAATGTTCGCTATAATTGAAGATCCAATAGAATCAGGGGAATTCCGCTTCATCGAGTACTTGGCATCCACCAAGTGACAACCTATGGGTGTCAAAAACTAAAGAAAATGTAAATGAGGAAAATAATGACTAAAAGTTAAACACAAGCAATTACCATGATCCTAAGTCGTATCTCCACCAATAGTTCCACACTTGATAATGCTCAAATTACCCTCCTTTAAAACAATGACATGAACATTGTCAATTCCAAACACGACTGACCCAATATCCCGTGACATCAACCAACGACTCGTACAATGACTCATTTTGAGGGATTTTATATATTTTTCTGTTGAATCTACTACAAGTCTAGGACTTGATTATAGGGTCTTTTGGAGTGTCATAATATCTCCCACTTGAGAAAATTCATCCTCGGATGTAGAATAAGCATATTGAAAGACTCCGGACAAGAATTGCAATACCAAAACTAAACAACTTAAGCTAAAACTAATGGAGTGACTGACTCCGGACTGATACACATGACAAAACTGAATTCATGAAACATACATGCATACGATCACATGAAAGAAACTTAGAGACATGAGCTTGACATGAAACTGAATAGAATACTAAGGTGGGAACTGGTACCTTATGCTAAAACTGAACCAGAAGGGAAAATATGTGGGTATTTGGCCATTGTATCTGCTTTGGCTTCCCATGTAGCTCCTTCAACAAGTTGATTCCTCCATAAAACCTTCACTGAAGCTACTTTATTATTCCTTAACTCCCAAACCTGATGATCAAGGATCTTAACCAGAAACTCCTCATAGGTAAGGCTATCCTTCACACCTATGTTCTCCACCAGAACAACTAATGTTGGTTCACCAATGCACTTCTTCAACAAAGATACATGAAAAAATAGATGCACCGAAGCTAACTCTATTGGTAGCTTCAAATCATATGGCACCTTGTCAACTCGCCTCAGAATCCTATAAGGACCAACATATCATGGACTAAGCTTCCTGTTCTTTCCAAACCTCATCACTCCCTTCATGGTAGTGATGTGCTTGGGGTTTACATCACTTTTAATGCTGAAAACTGGGAAATAAGCACGGTCTTAGGTGTGTTTATATGGATACGATGAACTTTTGCTTTATTTTTAGGGAAATTAGGTGTTGGAGTGGAAATGTGCTAAAGAAGTAAAAAGAGTGCAGAAAAGGGCCAAGTACAAACTGTAGTACGAGTCGTGTTGAGAGTCGTGGAGAAGTCCAGAAGATGAGCTTAAGGAAAAGGTAGAGTTATGACTCATGGTATGAGATGTATCATCCTGGTACGAGCCATACAGAGAGTTGTAGAAAAATAAAGAAGAAGCTACACTGGGTTAGTCTCCTGGTACGGGTATTAACCATGGATCGTGATAACTACATATGACCCATACCAAGGAGCCATGGTAAAGTTTAGAAGGATATGTAATGGAAGATCTAAAGGTACGAGAGGCAATCATGAGGCGTAGGAGGAAGGTACGCGTTGTACCAAGCCACTTATGAAATTATTCAGAGGATTCTAGAACTCTCAGATTCAGACTATGATAGGATTGTATGACTCGTAGGATCAATGTACAAGTCATACCAAGTTCCAACACTTAGTCAGATCCATAGTTTCCAAACATTGTACGAGGAGAGGTATGACCTGTACAATCATGGTCCAAGTTGTCGGTGAAGGCAGCGACATTTATCAGTTTCCCTATTAATTTAGGAAAGGTTTCTAATTATTTTTATAAATACTTCTCTAGGTTATTTATCTTAGGGATAGTAAGAAATTGATTTTTTTTAGAAGTATTTGACTTTTGGGAATATTGAGAAGAACTTTTAGAGAGTTTCTTGCATTGATTTCTCCATTGTTCTTGAGTTGTTCTTCATTGACCTTTTGCAATAGCCAAATGGGTTTACTTTTCCATCATTATTGTAAGTTATAAATTATGCTTTTGTCTATGAATGCCAATTATTTCCTTACATTCACGAGAGGCTAAAACCTCTACAACAAGGGTTGTGGGAACAATGGTAAATTAACAAACTAGGGTTTGCACAAAATAATTCTAAATCAATGCTAAAGCTTGTATTGTATTCTCTTCAGTCTCAAATATTTCTTGGGCGAAGCGCAATGTTAGGACTTGCCTGAATTCTATACTTGCTTGAATCTAGAGGGGTAGAGATTAGGAAAAGAGAATAACAATAAAGCCTTGACTTTTGTGGTTCATTGTATAACATGAGTTGTGGTTGTAGGATAGTTAATTTGGAAAAAGTTAATAATGGTTAAAGTGCAATCACTCATGCGGCCTAATCCGGTAATTGAGTATAGTCATCCAATAGGGCTGAACCAGTCATTTGGATGAACCTATGTTATCAGTTCTACAAGTCAAGCATTAGGATAGATCACAAGTGTAAAACCCGAAGTAATTATGAACCTGTGGGGAATACTTCCCTGGATAATTACATTATCTTGATAACTATCCAAGGTGATATATCTGGTATGGGCGAGAGAGTTGAATCCCACGCTACAGTGATCAGGCAGATTGAGTAGCAGCTTGGTCAAATGTCTGCATCCCTAAATTAGAGGCAAAAAGGACACTTCCTAGAAACACCGTCCGAAATCCAAAGAATGAAAGTCATTGTACGGTGGTGATGACTAGGAGTTGAAAGACGTCGGTTGTAGTTGAAATGGAAAGACAAAAGGAGACCGAGCTTAATGAGGATGAAGAGGTTGTTGACTAGGATATCTCAGGTGAGGCTGAGTTGACTGAGACTCCACTTGGTGAAAAAGGGTTTGCAGATGATAAAGGGAAGGAAAAAGGAGCCACACAGGTTTATAGGGCCATTCCTTGACCACCGCCACCATTCCCTCAGCGGATGAAAAAGAAGGTGAAAGATGGTAAGTTTCAGAAATTCCTCTCTATGCTAAAATAGTTATCAATGAACTTACCATTGGTCGAGGCATTGGAGCAGATGAGCAGATATGCCAAGTCTATGAAGGACCTTATGACTAGGAAGAGGTCCATGAGCTATCAGCCAGTTGGTAATTTGCATCATTGCAGTGCCATTGCCTCACGGGTACTTGCCTAGAAGAAGGAGGATCCAGGTGCCTTCACCATTCCTTGAACGATTGGTGATTTGATTTCGCGAAGGCATTGTGTGACTTAGGAGTGAGCATAATCTTGATGCCGCTAGCTATGTTTAGGAAGCTGGCTTGGGAGCCCCTACAACCATGTCGATACGGCTATGATAGTTGACAGCACAGTTAAAAGGCCAGTAGGGATCCTTGTTGATGAGCTAGTTAAAGTGGATCTGTTCATCTTCCCAGTGGACATCGTGATCTTCGATTGCAGGTTGATTTTGAGGTTCCCATTATTTTAGGAAGACCATTCCTCACCACTGGGAGAGCTCTAGTAGATGTTAAGGTTGGCCAACTGAAGCTCAGGCTGAATAAGGAGGAGGTCACCTTTAATGTCTGCTAGTCAATAAAGCATTCTAATGAGTCCAAGGTTGTGTCAGCAATCAATTATGATTCTGAGTCCCTTGACGAATTCTGAGTAGTCAAGAGACTTGCATCATGCCGTGATGTTAAACCAGGTGCTTCTTGGGAGGCAAACCATGTGATGGTTTGGTGAAGTCTGAGTAACCAAACCACCTGCGTCACACTGCGACGTTAAATCAAGCGATTCTTTTGAGGCAAATCAAGTATCTTAATTTATGTGTGCAGGTGAAATAAAAATATGTGGGCGAAAATTGCGGCACAGGGTTGTACTACGAGTCATAGGACCATGGTACGACTCGTAGGACTATCCGTTGTGGAAAGCAGAGACTGGTCTAATGCATTAGTTCATGTTACAGTTGGTCATTATGAATTGTACCTCAATTGTACAAGTTGTAGTACCCACTGTAAGGATGAACTATGCTAAGTGCGGAAGTGTAGAAAATAATGACCTACGAGCCATAGTAGGGTTCGTACCATCATGGTACGACTCATACCATGCACTCGTAGGTCCAAAGGTAAGTTTTCTTAGTTTCTTGCGACGAGTCCAGGGGACGAGTCTTAGGTATGACCTATGACTCATGATACGAGCCATGATGGCCAAATTAATCAAATTGCCCCGTCTCGATCCAAATTTTCCAAATTCTCCCTAAACCTATTTAAAATCAAAATTTATCGGGCCTAAGCTCCCATGCAAACAAAAAGCAAGATCGAGCACCTCTATTCTACCTTCCGTTACCCATAATTAAAGCTCAAAATTGTTGATGCTCGAATCTACGTAAATAGATCTGCACAAACTATTTGAGTTCCTATCCCAAAACTGAAGCTAGCAAAAAGTCGAGCAAGAACTTGAAAGTGCAAGTAAGTGCTTATGTTTTTATGTGAAAACCTTGCTTTGTGACTGATTAAATTACTATGTGATTCCTCAAAATTCATGAAAATGAGGAATAGGAAGGTTATTAGAAGCTAGTTATGTGTATGTACTTAATGGGTTTAGGAATGAAAATGCTCAAACACAAAATGTGGCGATAGATAATGACTTACATGGTGTGAAGCATGTTTGGGGGTTAACTAGGTACAAAAAATTTAATGAAATTTGCATAGATGGAATGGAGAAGTCTGAGTACCCACCAAAAATCATGTTACCTACACAATTGGACTTCAATAAGGTGAGGACAAGTTTTACGAGCCTTCCTACGACTCGTGGTATGGGTCGTTTGGACTGTCCCAAGTCCTATTAACTAGAAACTGTGGTATGAAACCTAGTATGACCTGTGGTACCGAAGTTACACACTTCCCATAGAAAGTCTGGATTTTCAAATCACCCACGTTCGAAAAACACAAGCGACCCTGGTACCGAAGCACACCATCTCCCCCTTTGGAGAAGACTTCTACCTTCTAATTCTAAACATCTTCTTTCAACTTTACCAATATTTGGTCCTCATATTCCTTAGCCTTCACCTCTGTTACCAAGGACGACTCTGACCCGTTTTGAATTAATACTCCATCGGCGGTTGAACCGATTAACCTAACTCCCAACCGTGCAAGTCGATGTACCTCCTTTACTAGCTCCTTCTTGTCTTCACTCACATGTTACACACTTCCCATAGAAAGTCTACTAAGGGCGTCTGCTACCATGTTGGCCTTACCCGGATGATAAAGGACACTTATGTCGTAGTCCTTAAGTAGCTCCAACCATCTCCGTTGCCAATGATTTAGCTCCTTCTGTGTGAACACATATTGTAAACTCTTTTGGTCTGTGAATACATCTACATGAACCCCATACAGGTAGTGTCGCCATATCTTCAAAGCAAATTCCATTGCGGCCAACTCAAGATCATGGGTCGGGTAATTCTTCTCACGAGTTTTTAACTGCCTGGAAGCATATGCCACGACTTTCCCGTGCTGCATCAATACACATCCCAGTCTGACCCACGATGCATCACAATATACAACGGAGCCATCGGTACCCTTCGGTAAAGTCAACACCGGTGCTAAAGTGAGTCTGGCCTTCAGTTCTTGGAAGCTCTTCTCACAAGCCTCCGACCATTGAAACTTCACCTTTTTCTGAGTCAACCTAGTCAGTGGGGCTGCAATGGATGAGAAACCTTCCAAAAACCTCCGATAGTAACTTTCTAAGCCCAAAAAGCTTCTAATCTCCTAAGGGTTTACCGGTCTGGGCCAGTTCTTTACTGCCTCTATTTTCTGGGAGTCCAACCTTATACCTTCGCTTGACACTACATGTCCCAAGAATGCAAGTGATTTCAGCTAGAATTCACATTTGCTGATCTTGGAGTATAACTGGTTGTCCTTGAGGGTCTAGAGTGCTACCCTCAGGTTCGCGACATGTTCCTCCTTGCTTCGGGAGTATATTAGTATGTCGTCAATGAACACGATCACGAACATATCTGAATATGCCTTAAATACCCTATTCATCAAATCCATAAAAGCTGCAGGGGCATTGATTAGTCCAAAAGACATAACAATGAATTCGTAGTGGCCATATCGAGTTCTGAAAGCAGTCTTTGGGATGTTACTCTCCCATACTCTGAGATGGTGATACCCGGACCTGAGATATATCTTTGAAAAGAATTTGGCACCCTGAAGCTGATCGAATAAGTCATCAATCCTAGGTAATGGATATCTATTCTTGATGGTGACCTTGTTCAACTGTCTATAGTCAATACACATCCGCAAGGAACCATCTTTCTTCCGGACGAACAACACTGGGGCACCCCATGGGGACTTCCTCGGTTTAATGAAACCCTTATCTAGCAAATCCTTCAATTGCTCCTTTAACTCTTTTAGTTCTGCTGGGGCCATACAGTAAGGAGGGATTGATATGGGTTGCGTGTCAGGCAATAGATCGATCTCAAAATCAATCTCTCGATCGAGAGGAACAACTGGTAAATCATCTGGAAATACCTCGGGATATTAACATACCACGGGGACTGACTGAATGGTCGGGGTCTCGGACGTGAAAACCTTAACCCTAACCAAGTGGTACATACACCCCTTGGAAATCATTTTTCTGTCCTTGATATAGGAGATAAAATGACCTACACGTACCGCTTAACCACCCCTCCATTCTAAAACCGCTTCACTAGGAAACTGAAACTCCACCGCCCGAGTTCTACAGTTAACAGAAGCATAACATGCAAACAACCAATCCATGCCTAAGGTGATGTCAAAATCAATCATAGCTAATTCTACTAAGTCTGCGAAGATAACCTTATGTAACACTGTAATAGGGAAACCTCTATATACCTGCCTCACTATGAAAAAATCACCAACCGGGTTAGAGAAAGAAAATGGTTCGGACAAGATTTAAAGACTGACTCCAAAGTGACTAGCAATGTAAGGTGTTTACAAAAGATAATGAGGCCCCCGGATCTAATAAGGCATAAGAATCAATATGATAACTCGAAACATACCCGTAACAACATCGGGAGAAGTCTCCTGCTCCTGTCGAGAGCCTAGTGCATAAAATCGATTCTGGCGCTGGCCGCCAGTTGGAGCACCCTGCTGAGTCTGACGTGCTACTGGGACGGCTGAGTTGGCTGCTAAAGTGTGGGCTCCAGTACCCTCTGACCTAGCTGCAAGGAAATCCATAAGTCTGTGTTCGGGTTTTCCACACCCGAAACAAGCATCTGAGCCCACCAAACATTTCCCCCGGTGGTTCTTGCCATAGGTAGCACAAGATGGGAATGTGCGCTATATGCGCACGCTATTTTGACTCCTCGAACCTGAGGCCCTGCTCCTATGACCGTCCTTTGGCCTGAATGGAGTGTTGGCTGAACATGGTGCTGGTGTAGTGGACCTGTGCTAGAACTGCTGGTAAAATTCACCCCTTGACTTAGGCTGGGAGAACCTGTGGCTATCAGTTCTGGCCCTCTTGGCCTCTCTCTTCCTCATATAAGTTGCTTCCATCTGCTGAGCATAGAGGACTATCCGTGGGTAGTCCATATCCTGATGTAGCATGGTTGTTCTACGGTCTTTATCCAGATACTCAGCTACTCCTCGCACGAATCTGCTCACTCGCGCCCTTTGGTCCATCACTAACTCCGGGGCATATTTTGACAGGCGAGTGAACTCAAGTGAATATTCCAGCACCGTCATCTTTCCTTGCTTAAGGTTGACAAACTCAGTTGCTTTCAGTTCCCTCATATCCCGAGGGAAGAACCTATCGAGAAAGGCTATACGGAACTCCTCCCAACTGATGGGGCCTGCTCCCACTGCCCTTCTATCCCTCCATTGCTTGAACCAAATGTATGCGACCTCCTTTAGTTGATAAGAGGACAAATCAACACATTCCTCACTTGTCATCCCCATGACCTGAGTGACCTTCAAATTCCCTTCGATGAACTCTTGTGGGTCCTCGTCCATCTAGACCGCTGCTGCATTGTCATTCTGAGGAACAGGCGAACAGCCTGCTGGTTGACCTGAGCGGCAAGGCATGCGCTAGCATTTTAATAGCCGCCCGAAACTCGTCATGAGTAGCTGACTCAGGTGCCCGGGGCTCCTGAACAGGTAGGGCTTGATGACGCCCATCATCATTGTCACCCCCGTGGCCTTCATCATTTCTGTTCCTCCTTTTGATTATCCTTTTGGGAGCCATAAGTTTCTGCAATCGTGAAACGTACGAATTAGAAAAAGGGAGAGATTTTGACCGCATGACATAGATCATGAAAGAAGGGAACATTTCCTAAAACGTTTAGTAGCCTCTTCGTCATAAGTGTGGTGCACATCACACCCATGAAAAAGACTACCTAATGCGGCTTTCAGACTCCATAGGACATATTTAAAACCTATTGCTTTGATACCATATTTTTCACGACCCGAGAGTACACCCGGATCATAGACACGAGACGCGGAGTCCCGAGAGACCCCAAGTCAACCGTGGCGTGAGCATAACACTAATTCATTCATCTACAACATAAAACTTAACTTAACAATCATAAACTTACTGAAAATCGTATCATGAATTTTAAGGAACGACAAACCGAAAGACGTTCCTCAACGACAAAGTACTACACATAAGTCTCAAAGCCTCTAATCATAAAAGACGGGTTAAAGGTACAAGACCCCAACTAACCCAAATATTCTGGAAACATAAGATAATTTAACAAGTCCGAACATGAAGACCTCGGATCATGAGGACTCACCACTGGAGGTTTAGCGAAACTGAGCACGAACTAGGGACGATGCTGAGCCTGCGAACCAGATCCTGAAAATATATGGGTTAGTACTCGATAAGTACTGAGTATGTAAGGTATGAAAAAATGCTTAAAAACATAAAAGTAATAGGAGTGGGGACATCATGATCATGAAACTGAAATCGTAAGTATATCAAAAGGATCAATATTTCCAAAAATATTCATAAACCCATCAACGTCATAATATGTGGGAAAAACATTTCATAAGTCATAACTTGTGCCAAAAGAACATAATCATGCATATTTCAAAACCATGAGGAACAATGGGAGATTTCTATAACCGACATACTCCGCATGGGCACACATGAAGTCCGACTTGTATGCCTAGTCGGTAGGCCATTCATACCTTTCCAAGGGTATAAACCATGAATGTCGTGACATCACTCATGAAGGCCCCATTGGTCATAGGGGATAGTCACTGAGGAGGTCCGAAATACAATCCTATGGTGGCGCGTAGTTTTGAGATTTGGAGTGTAACCGAGGCCCCGAACCTACTCGGTGTTAAGTACTACTCCCAAAACATTCAATATTATCATAACATTTATAACATGACATGCATGGCTAGTGAAAACATGGAAATCATGACATACTTGAGAATTTATATTACTAGCCATGGAATTGGGCCCATGAGTCAGCCAAGATCGTAGTATAATTCATAAGCGATATGTGGGCATTTCCCATAGATTCAAACATACTTGAAATGTTTAAAATCATAAGAAAATGATCATTCTAACATAGGAAAATTGAAACTTGAAGACATGCTTAAAAATGTAAGAGAAACTTGTTCATGCTTTCGGAATCATCTTGACCATGAAATTCACTAAATAATTCCCCATGATTGGGCATCCATACTTTTAGAGATTTAAGTCATGAAATATAGAATAAAAAATAAAATCAACCCAATAAAATCTGAAATTCCACAAATTCAACCTGCTATTATAAGCTCATTTCAAATTTTAAGAAAATCATGAAATTTAAATAAGACCCATAAAATTTTGGAAATTTTAAGCATAGAATTAGGGAGAAATTGGGCATGGGTAGGGACTAAAATACCCATTCAAAACCCCACATAGCTGGAAAGTTCAAGACACTTAACTCCCTTGAAAACGCTAGGTAGAATCTTGAAGAACCTTGAAGAAGACACTCGAATCCCTTTCCACTTCCCTCATTAATCTTACAAGTATCAAACGAGGTTCATCATGGATGATTTCCCCTTAAAGTAGTTTAGGTCTTAGCAGTGTAGGAAATTATGAGAAGTCCCTTACTAATTCACAGGAAATAACTATTAGTGGGTCCTAACGGATGACCTGACGACTCATTGCCAGGGCACACTGTTACACGCTGTAAAAATTCCTGACACATAGATGGCCTATTCGCATGTTGGTTAAGAGTATTTGAAAGCCATACATGCTAGAAAAGGCCCGGGAAAAGACCGGACAAGAAACCTGTCGAACC
>JACEIK010009377.1:27353-47309 GCA_018107945.1 Datura stramonium
GTATATATATTTTTAAAATAATATAGATAATATTAGAATATGTTTATGGAGTAACGAAAAATTTGAAGAGAAGAAGTTTAACTTGTATTTGTTTGATATACAATCATCTTACTCGAATGACTTGATTATTCAATATAAAATTACTATGATCATTGTTTAAATTTGCAGAGTTGGACAACTAAATTTAATTAGGAATGAGCGAATGTAATGAGAGAAGTTTTGACGTAATTCAATACAAACATGTGATATGATTGTATCTAACATAATACTTTCTCATAAAGAATATTCTTGGAGTGTGTTTTCTATTCAATCCAATATATCGTTACTTAGCCATGATTAGAACTCTTGTTATGAACTAAAAGTGTTCTAATTATAATCTATCTGAAATTCTTTTATGATTTCATCATGGCCTAAAAAACTATGTTAATTTAGATGATTAATATAACAAATAATTTAGCCAAAAAAAGATTCTGAATAGGTGAAGGGGGAGCACATAATATAGCATGTTATGCAAAAACTTATTTTCTTATAGTCATAGTCAAAATAATAGGGCGGTGTAATAAAGGCGCAAGGAGATTTCGCTGAACCTCATTTGCTAAAGAATTATACTCTGTGTGTGTGTTACTGAATCTTCTTAATATAGATTTTTTGTTTTTTGAATTCCCTTAATTGAATCATGGTTTCACTGACCAATTTTTTTTTCTTTAGTTTGATTATTAAAATCTTTTTAGTCTTTGTTAAATAATTTTTATATTTGACCACTACGAAGATCAAAAGTTATATGTTGTAATTAAAGAGATGAGAATAGTTGTAATATAAAATCATGACAGTAAGAGACATGCACACGAAAACATTCTTTAATCACATATATGATAAAATAATATTACAATAATTGATTAACAATAAAATAAAAGTAGATCAATTGAATAGTCCACAAAGTGTAGTAGTCATCAGAATAAAAACTTCTTTAAATAAAATAAAAGTAAAATTTTACTTAAAGTTGGAGCTGAACACTACACAAAATAAAATGAGCATACTTTGAACACTTTAGTATCTACTTTTCTATGGTGTAGTAGTCATAAATTATGAGTAAATGTTATGTTATAAATATTGCTCTTGTAACTAAAGATGCTTAGAGGACCAAATAATAATAGCTGGAATAGGAAAAGATGATATTCTAAATAATATTATTAAGAAAATATGTAAAGGTGTAACCTATATGATAATTATTGGCATTTCAATATAGCTAATTTTACAGTTATTAATTATAAAAAATTTATTTATTTGATTCAAGGATAAAATTATCACTCAATTTAAATGAATAAATTTGAAAATTATGAATTTTAACAGTCACAATACTCATAAATATAATGGTTCCTAATACATCTGTCTTCAATGGTTTAAATTAACCATTTAGTTGTTTTGTCTTCTTCTATTAATTGAATAAATTAAAAATAATTGGGAGACTTAAACGAGGAGTAAAATAGTCCGTTTATATTTAATGAATTAATCCGTAAAAAATAGCAAGATTGAACCTTTATTTATTTAATAATATATAGAGAAAGAGATTTGACTTTTAAAAATATGAAAAAGTTATATAAATGTATAATTTAACTTTTCAAAGAAAAGGTATATTAATATATACATAATTAATATCAAAGAACATATAGTAATAATTGAGTTAAGTATTTTTTAAAAAATCAATTGACTAAGATAATCAATATTTACAAACTAAATTGAATATATATGTATATATTAAATAATCATTAAGTTAATGAAAATAACTTTTAGGCTTTCTAAACCAAAAAATAGATGAATAAGTAAGAAAATATAATTAAGAAAATAATTAAATAATTTAGGTTCTTATAAATAGAAAAAATGTCAAAAAAAAAGGATAAATATTAGTCTAGGCTATAGAGACATGCTATATCACCTCTCCTAAGCCTAGCAAGAATAAAACATTTGCTAACAACGAAGATGCATACGTTGGAGAGATATTTAATTTGCGTTATTGTCTACTCTTAAAAAATATGGTATAATTGAATTTATAGTGAGGTTATAAGAATATTAGGTTGACTTTGCTTAAATAAATGAAATGAAACATAAATAGAATGAAAGAGATGATAGTAACTAAATAATTAGTCTGATGGCTTGAGCTTTGGATAGTATCCTTGATGAAATGAAGGCTTGCTCGTCAAATTAGAATAACAAGACTGATTGCTCTAAGCTTAGTCGTGAAAGTAGTAGTATATTATCTTGTGTGCTTTTCAGATGCCCTTTTGTGGTACAAATGCAATCATTTTTATAGTATTTGATGTGTTTATGGTCTTAATGCTTGCAATACCCTAGAAGTTCCTAAGACTAGACGCGAGATTTGAAAATAAAAAAAGTAGTAGAAATCTAAAAATCATTCTCAGAATGAGTCATTGTACGGGTCGTTAGTGGGACCAACGACCCGTTAGTTGTGTCCGTGGTGAGGTGCTACAAAACTTGGAGTTGCAGGTAAAAGGTCTAGGAACGACCCGTTGCAAGGTGTAACGAGCCGTTGGATGTGAGCCGTTGTCAGGTTGTTCAGGTTCAGGGAGAAAGTAACGGATCACGTAACGACTCGTCGTTGGTAGCAACGAGTCATTGCAAGTGCCCATTGGGAAGAATTCCAGATTTAAGGTAGTGGTGGCAATGACTGGCAGCAATGAGTCGTTAGAGCTTGTAACGACTCGTTCTGTCCAGTCATAGTTGGGGATCTGAGACTTGATTCTGGGGTGTGACAATGAGTGGTGTAACGAATCGTTGAAGGCAGTAACGGTCCGTTGTGGCGCTTGTGGTCTCTGGCAGAGTAGTTTTTCCAGAAAATTCATTAAGGGTATTTTCGTCATTCCTAAGCCCTATCCTAAACTACGTCATTTTAAGCTATGAATAGTGAGTATTAAGAGGGGTAAGTTCATTCTAGGCTATTCCTATTCATGTGTGCAAAGTTAGAAGCCAAGAGAAGTGATCAAGCTTAATTCCTTCAAGTTTTCATCAATTCTTCATTGGGCAATCAAGGGAGTTGTAGAATCTGATTCTCTCAGGTATGTAGGGTTATGAATGGTGAATTTTTCCACACCCATGCCCAATTTCTCTCTAATTCATGAAATTCTATTGATAATTCTATGGGGTTTTATCCCAATTCTTATAAAATCCTTATTATCTATCTATGGGTTAATTTCCTTCATGTATCAATTCATATTTTACGAATCATGGGAAGATTTTATAACTATTTAGATTTAAATTTTCTACAAAACTATGCCCAATTATGTATGTTTCATGATAAACCAAGTTATGATTCTATTTTGATTTTGATGTTCATTAACCCTTTATGATTATGACTTATAATATGATTTCTCTAAAAGATTCTCATCATGAATTTATGGATTTCAAGAATATACATGTTTTACAAGTATACATGAACCTCATAACTTACGATTTATGATTATGACCGACTCACGGGCCTTACTTTCATGGCTAGTTCACGTATTTCAAGTATGCTTATGATTATCATAATTTCGTAGCTTATGAATCTCATGTATAGTATCCTATGAGTACTATATATGTTTTGGGAGTAGTATTCGGGGTCCAAGCATGCTTCGAGTCTCAGAACTATGCGCCAACGCAACCACGATGGGACCTCTATGTTACTGTCCCTTTTGCCCAAATGGGCCCTCTGTTGTGATATCACACCTTTTTCATGATTTTACTTTTGGCAAGGTAGAAGCCCTCCCCACTAGGGGTTTACAGGTCGGGCTCCATGTGTGCTCATATGAGGTATGTCGGTTATAAAAATCTCCCACTGTTCCTCATGATTTATGTATGGTTATGATTATATACTTTGGCTCAAGTTATGTTTCATAAAGCTTTTTCTCTTATGATGATGTTTATGAATGATTTACGAATGTTTTGAAAATCTTGAGCCTTATGTTTGCATTATGATACTTATGTTACGATCATGTTGTCCTACTCTTATGAACTTTTATGTATTTTGAATGTCCGTTTTACTTAGCTTGCATAGTCGGTACATGCCATGTACTGATCGCATACTCTATGCTGTATCATTTTATGATACAGACTTCGATCTTTAGACTCAGCCTCGTCACTAGCCAGCTTCCGGAGTTAGCATCCAGCTTCAATGGCGAGTCCTCGTCTCCCGAGGACCACTTATTATCAGATGTCTTTGTACTTTTAGTTTTCAGACTTGTCGAGTTAGATGAGGGTATTGTCCCATCAACCCATCGGAAATGTTAAGGACTTTCAGACTGTATGTAATGATCAGCTTGTTACGTTTGAAGTGATTTTTTTCTATTCCGATGCTATGTTATGATTAGACTTCCGTTATGTTTATTATGTTAAGTCTTCCGCTTTATTTGATTAAGTTAGATGTATGTTCATGCCATGGGTCGACTTGGAGTCTCTCGGAACTCTTTGTCCCGTGTCTCGATCCAGGCCTATGTTCAGATCGTGACAATGCTTGACAATTATTGCACATTAAACCATCTTAAATGAGGAATAAGTTGAATTAAATGCTGATAGAGGAACGAATGGTGATTATTATGGTATGACCATTTGACTTCTATCTATATCTGTTCTTTCCTTCAGTTGCTTTCTCTATATCCGGATTTGTCCCTCCATTGACCCCTATTTTTTCTGGAATACTGACTGTGTTTGTTCCTGAATCTCCGTGGATTGTGCTTATCCCACCAGACACATGTCTTCACCCCAGTTGGTCCACATGTTGAGCCTGTTTTTACCCTATACAGATAGTCCCCCATTTTTTTTTGATAATTGGTAACTTTGATAGTCCTCACATTTTTTGAACCAAACTCTTACATTTTTTCGGTAAGTATTAGTGATTATTTTTTGCCTCCATTTTGGTAAAGTTTTTCTTTCTTCAAAGAGCAAGAAAACTTTAGTCTTCTTGATACTCCTTCTTGTCTTTTCAGCGATGTGTCTTGATTCAGCTAGACTCTAAACAAATTGAGTTTTCGAAGCGTCACCGTAGTGATGGCTTGTCACTTCCGTATTAATTGCTCGTCATCCTTTCTCCTCTTTATAAACAACCATTTGAGTTTTTATACAATCTTTCACTTTTGCTAAAAACTTTTCTTTGTTCTACTTCTATTTTCGATATCCTCTTTATTCAATCTTGTCGTTTTTTGTTCATCAAAAATATCTTCCACGCACGACCAACCTTTTTCTTCTGTAATTGGTGGTTGTTCTTTAAATGCTTCTCCATGTTGGCTATGGTTGACAAAACTCCTCAACCAACTGCATCTTCTATTTTCCCCAGTCATTGGACTTTTAAGAACAACTATGTTACTCGTGCCCCTTCCACTGATAGTGATGAGGGCGAGTCAGTTTAAATTTTTCTTTGGTTATCAAAACTTCCCATCTCAAACTTTCCAGAAAAGAATATTTTTGGGAAGATTTCTCTGAGATCTTAGCTCCCAGAAGGCAGATAGAATCACCAATCCCAGATTAGATTACTCCAATATTTATATCTATACCTTCACTTTAGGCTTCAACTCGGTTATTGATATGGTAATCTTAGATTTGTGCAAATGTGATGACATCTGTCTTGCTCAAGTTGGTCCTTTCATGTAGAGGGTTATTTCTTGTCTACGTTTTTTGGTGGACAAGGTTTCTGAAGTGAAGGAAGTGCATGTGCCCTTCACTCTTAGTTATTTTATCCGCCTCTACGCCCCAAATTCTTTCGGAGCGGAGTCACGATCCTTCCTAAGCGAGGAAAAGCTTCTATCTTCTCCAGTTTAGATAAGGATAATGACCATCACTGGATGTAGTGATTTATTATCGTCCCCACTATCGAGATCATCCAAAAGACTTATCTCCCTTTATCGAAAACATGGAATTTGAGCTGTACGTTTGTTTTATCTTTATTCTATAATACCTCAAAAGTGCCTACGACTAGACTCGGGATTTGGAATATGATCAGCAGAAAAAAATTGAAATTTTGACTTAGGACGACTCGTGCCACGAGTCGTAGGAAGGACCAACAGACCGTAGGATCACTCGTGGTCAACAATTACTATGGATAAGTTGGTAAAAATGAGTCCAGTAACGAGTCGTTGAATGATGGTACGAGTCGTGGGTCAGAGTTTTTGTTTGGTTCTGGATTGTCATAAGGGAAGGAACAACTCGTGGTACGACCTGTGGTGAGGAATCACGGATCGTGGTAAGGACCCGTTGGTTGGGGTTTAGGGTGGCAGAGTTGAATGGTATGGGTCAAGGTACGACCCATTGTAAGGGACAACAAGTTGTTACTCCCACCGGTAGGAAGGATTAGGGGATTTCTCCCAGTCATGGTAACGGATTGATCCCACGGCTCGTTGAATGTAGGTATGAGTCGTGGTGTGACCCGTGGAAAAGTTCAGAACTCAGGTTTTAGCAGAGGCTACAACGGAAGGAAACCACGACCCGTGGGATCTAGGAACGATCTGTAGGATGAGTCGTAGCACCTGGCAGTGTGTAATTTTTTTGCATTTTAATTAGGAAAATTTCGTAATTTCTAAGATCCTAACCCCCTAAACTACGTCATTTTAAGCTCAGTTAAGAGGGTTTTAATCTATTCTAACCTATTCCCTCCCCCATGCATGCAAGACTAGAGGCTTCCTAAGGATATCAAGCCTAGAACTCTTTAATTTCTTCTCCAATTCCTTTGGACTTTCAAGGAAGAGTGTAAAACCAGATTACCCAGATATGTAGGGTTATGAATGAGAGTCTCCCTTCACTCTCATGCTCCAATTTCTCTCCATGTTCATGAATTTAACTATTAGAGTCAATTATATGATCTTATGGAGTTTTAACCCAAAATTCATGAAATTCTCCTTAATTTTCTTATGGGTCAATTCCGTTTATGTTTTAAATGTTGTTTTGAGATTATGAGAAAGTTTAAACCTATTTTGATTAAAATTCATGATTTCATGTTTTAATAGTATGATTCCCAATTAAGCTAATTTCATAAAAGGTTGAAGTTATGATTTATGTTTCCAAGTATGATGAAATTTCTAATATTTATGAATACTTTCAAATTACCCATGAATATAATCATGTTTTACTTATGATGTCAATTTCATTCAAGCATGATGTTAAGATTTGGGCAAGTCCACTCAAGTTAAGCAAGATTTCATGATTTGGCCAGGGTTAATGAGTTCAATCATCTCATGTGTTGGAGTCAAGACTCCAATTTGATAAGATTCCAATTATGTTTTGATATACGATTACGTGAGTATTATACATGTTTTGGGAGTAGTGTCGAGCACCGAGTAGGCTTGGGGTTCCATGGTTCCTCCCGTGTCATAAACTACGCGCCAACGTAGGTACTTTGGGGCCTCTCAAGAGAGTGTTTCCCCCGGTCTAAGGGCCCATCGTGATATCATACTTTACTTAATTCTTTGCCCCGACAAGACTCAGGATGACCTTCCTCCATGTGGGCCAGATGTGGGATCATCATGAGCTCATACATGGTGGTTGTCGGTTAAGACGAGTCTCCCATTGTTCCTCATGATTTCAGTAATGCATGTACTATGAGATATTATACAATATTTTCAGTAGGTTTGATCCAAGGATCATTTCATAATCTTTTACTATGATTTCAGATATGACAAGCCATATGTGTCTATTTCAATTATGGCTATTTGTGTTTACAGATATCAACATACAACCTTCACTTTCAGAACCTTATGATGAATTGATTAATGATATGCATGATTCAGTTTTACTTACTCAGCTGTTTTACTTATCCTGCATAGTCGGTACATTTCAAGTACTGACGACATACTCTATATTGTATCATTTCATGATACAGACTCAGATGTTCAGACCCAGTTCCGCTGCTAGCCAGTTCCCGAGCTTATCTAGTTTCTCTAGTTGGTGAGTCCTTATCCTTCGAGGACCTTTAGTTAGTTTTGTCGATTATTGTCCTTCAATTTTTGACTTGTAGTGAGCTAGTTGAGGTGTTGTTCTATCAGCTCGTCAGTATGTTAGAGGCTTTTCAAATATAGTGTTGTATTCAGTTTTAGATTAAGTGTTATAACATTCTGTTGATTGAATGTTTAATAATTCAAACTTCCGCTCTTTCTGAATTTAGTTTCCGTTTTAATCATGTTGAGTTTTAGTTATCATATTCATGCCATGGGTTGACTTGGAGCCATTTATGGTTCTAGGTTCAGTGTCTAGATCCTGACCTATGTTCGGATTGTGACATATTCAAAACTTTTTTTTGCATTCCGTTGGGTTTAATTTAACCCATATTTTCTTTGTTTGATCCAACAATCACTGCCTGGGTTCCAAATACTATCATGGATCGTCCTCAATAGGTGGAGGCCATTTTTGGTGTCTCCATTTCTGAAGGTCAGATTTAGAAAGCTATTTCCAAGGACGATGGAAAGCTTCTAATCACAATAAGAATTTTTCTTTATCGTATTTTACCTTTCCATAACATATTTTATCACTAATCATTTTCTTATATTTTGATAGAATTGTTCAAGGGATCTAAAAAGTTACCTACATCTGATTCGGTGCTTGACCCTCAAGCTTATACTTGTCGTATTTCTCAAATAAAGTAGGAGAAAAGAAGCTATGCTACCGTCATTTCTTTGAAAATATCTTTTTCATCTGCCCACACTTCTCTTAAGAAGAGGAAAACTGAAAGAACAAGTTCCTCCGTACTCTTATTGTATTTGGGTTTCCACCATCTCCTGTTTCTTCGAAACCAATTCTAAATGTGGTTCTCATCGAGGGGAATAAAGAAACCAAAGATGAGACCTTGGTCCCTAGGAAACCTCAGTCGAATTTAGCCAAGGATTCTATGCCTAGTAGTTTGGAGTCACCAATCATGGCGCCATTCAATGAAGCTTATTTTTCCCACTTGTTCAGAAGCTCTTCCAAGGATATTATCACTAGCCGTTGGACTTTTTTAGACTCGTGGTTCCTCTCGGTCTAAGCTCGTGATCATTTTTTCTGCTCCCAATAAGAATCCAAATCATAAACAATTTGCTACAATAGTTTTTTAGGCAAATACAAATTTTCTTTTCAGACCGATTGGTGTTGCCAATTATCTCCGTCCATTGATATCCAATCTTGATAAGGAGAAACTGTTAGATCTGCAGAGTATGGCCTCTTCAATGAGAGCAGGCATGATACTGCTTAGTAACTTTTAAATTTCTCCCTTTTTTCATTTAATATTTTTAACTATAGTCTTACTTCTATTCTCATCCATTTCTTAGGAGAGAACTTTGATCGGTGAAGGTCTTCAACTTAGCCTTCGCAATAATAAGGAGCTCAAGGCTCAGATAAATTTTCAAGAATTTAAGATTCTTGTTTTGAATGTTGAACTGGCTAGGAGGATGGAGGAACTGGTCTCCACCGGCCACATAGAAAATTTAAAGGCTGATCTTGAGAAAGCTAAGCTAGAACATGTAATAGCTTTTCAAGAACTAAACTTGGCTAACCGGGAGAGTAAGGCATATAGCCTGCAGGCCAAGCAACTTCTCAACGAGTTAAATACTTTGAAAGAGTTCCATAAGACTCAATAAGTTGCTTCGGAGTTGAGCATACAGAGAGAATCTCTTTTATTGACCGCACTTCAATGCTTTAATTCTAAATCTTTTGCTAATGATGCTGAATTGGCTACCGAAAAGGCAAAATTTTTTCGTCGATTAGAAAATTCTCGTGGTTATAATTGAGAAGCAAAAGGTGGCCATGTCTGAATCGGATTGGCGCATTGAAGTTTTGACCTCGAAAGCCAAAGATCTCAAGATTCTGCGGGACAAAGCTTTGGCCAATCTAAAAGATCAAGAGGATCACTTAGCTTTGAAGTCCAAGCTCATCACCTGGAGTGTTCAGAGAAATACTCTCAAACAATCCAAGGCATGCATAGACGATATAAATGCCAAGATCCTTGAAGCACAAAAACTAGAGACGGCTTGTGATAATCTTCCGCCTCCTTCCCGATTATGTCCTACCAGTTTGAGCAGTTTCTTCGATGAAGAAGAAGATGTAGAACCTGCAACTCCCGACTTTGATATTCCACCTTCCAACTCCTATGCTCCTCTTCTCGGTTGTCCAAAATTGTAATATCTATGGTTTTTTTGACTTTTATTAATATAACTTGTTGTTATGCCATCTTCTTTCGCCTCTCTTTACTTTCCTTTATGCCGATATTACCTTACACAAATGTTTTAGATTGTAATCATGTTTGACTTTGAACTTTATCTTGTATCCATTTTCATTTTGTATCGAGGAAGTCATGAGGAACTTTTGGAAGCTTTTGATCATGTATTAATCTGTTTAGACCATGTTCTGCTTAATAGGCTATAACCTTAGTTTGCTATTTTGATCATATTTTTCTGATTATATATTAGCTTTTTGACTAAGTACCTTCACAGTATCCTTTATTTATCAGGAATTTTGGTACATGTGATATTTTTAGTTCGGGGAAAATTTCATCCAATCAGATTTATTTTGGGAATTCATTTTATCCGATTTTCATAACCAGGGAAAATTACACCGGGTTAGTCATTATTTGTCTTTTAAGAAGACTTGAGCCCTTTATTATACTTTTATTCTTATGAAATAGATGTCTCCGACTCATGTTGGGCATATTTTACTAGTACTTTGTATCTTCTAGTTTTTTGCGTAGTTGAAATTTATATTTTCAACCTTTCACGTGATTGTTGATATTTTATTTTCTGCATAATTTATTGGGATTTCATCCTCAATTTTGCATAACCATTGGATTTTTTAACTAAACCTTCACGTTATTTGGGATTTCTATCCTCCTTTTTTATGTGGTTTTTGGGTTTTTATCCTCAATCTCTGTGTGGTGGTTGTTATTTTTAACCTTAGCTTTGTGTTTTTATTGGGATTTTAATCTCAATCTTTTTCTACAACTTTATAAAGGATATGTATCCGACCAAAGTATACCGAATATGAAGCATAAAATAACTCAATTATGAGAAGTACTTTATATTTCAAGTATAACATGATACATTGGTTTTTTTAGGTTATTTTGTTTGGATTAATTCAACCTTTTTTTAAGCTCTAGGCTTATCAACTATGTTGGATGTCTCCAATATACTCGGTAGTCCCTCAATGTTCGAGTGTGAAAGCAGTGAGCTCTTGGACACTGGAAACTTTAGCTATCATTCTGTTGGATGAAATCTTTCGTCACTACTTCACATATTCTGGTAACACGTTGCATATTGACGCCTTATTAAAACCCTCGCCGAAAAACTCCTTTTTTGGGATAAAAATCGGTAGAAGAAAAAAAGAGTGCAACACGTATTTTCATTTCTTGAGATCTTTAGTTAGATCATGCTTTTGTACATTTGTCCCTGCAATTATTAGTGTAGTTTGAATAACTAAGAATTAAATATAATGATTGTACTTCAACAGTAGTACCACTTCAAACGGCTGATGTTCCAATAGTTAGGAAGCTCGACGCCTTTTGTTGGCTTTCAAATTTGTAGGATCCTTTATTGATTATTTGTTTAACTTAGTATGGTCCTTCCAAATTTGTACCTAGCTTGCATGCATTTAAGTCTTTGGAATTGATGGTCACCTTCCAAAGAACTAAATCTCCTTTACAGAATATGAGATTTGTTTTCTTCTTGTTATTTTTTTTCATTCTATGCTTTTGGCCACCATCTGGATCAATGCCAATTTGTGGCATTCTTCGACCAGATCTAATTTCACCAGCATAACTTCATCATTTTTCTGCTCATTTGAATTTTGGAACCATAAACTCGATTCTCTGCTTTTTACTGGAATAAGGCTTTAGCCCTGTACACCAGAGAAAATGGTGTTTTCTTGGTGCTTGCTTTTATGGTTGTTATGTATGCCCATAACACTTCCGACAACATCTCGAGCCATTTTTCTTTTGTAACTTCTTTTTTCTAAAAAGAAATTTCGGATCACCCTCTTGTTTGTTGATTCAACTTGTCCGTTGGCATTAGAATGGTATGGGGTTATTCTTTTGATCTTTAACCCTTCAAGGATTCCATGACCTTTTTCCCCATGAATTGAGGTTCGTTATCACATGATATTTTTTTTGGAATTCCAAACTGACATATGATGTGATCCCAAATAAAATCTATGGCTTCTTTTTCTCGGATATTTTGGTAACATCCCGCTTCAACCCATTTGGACAAATAGTCAATTAAAAATAAAATAAACCTCACCCACCCTATTGTCGTCGATAATGGTCCCAAAATATCTATTCCTCATTTCATAAATGGTTATGGTGATACTACCGAATGTAGCAGTTCTGCTGGTTAATGAATCATTGATGCATACCGCTGGCACTTATCGCATTTTTGTATGAAGTTCTTTCTGTCTTGCTCCATTCTAGACCTATAGTAACCCTGTTCACATGAACTTGTGCACTAGAAGCTCCGCTCTGGAGAGGTTTGTACAAAATCCTTCATAAACCTGTCTCCTTACATACTCAGCTTCCCCGAGGCTTAAGCCTCTCGCTAGTAGCCCATTATATGTCCTTCGATATAACTGACCTCCTATTAAGGTGCCATGACCCAAGTGGTCGTGATTGGCACCTACACTAATTTTCTAGTGGACGAACCATCATTTCCCTACTGATCCTTCTAATCAAGCAGTCATTTTTAACACACACCAGAATAATTCAAAAATAACAGTGCAAAAGTCTTAATTAACATAAGTCAATCAACAAGTTATGCAGAACTAACTATTACATCTCCTAAAACCTGAAAGTCCTTGTACAGGACCCTAAGCGTAAAACATCTAGGAGTTACAAAAATAATAAAACATAATCAATGTATGGGAATGAATAGACATTTGAAATAAAGAGGATTTGCGGCAGCCTGGAAATGAATTATCTTACCCTCAGATCAAGTGTAAACAACTCTAAAGGTGTGGTCTTAACGAGCTTCACGGATCACAGTCTGCGTTTAGTAAAAAAAGGTGTACGAGTAGTATCAGTACAAACACTATGTACTGGTAGGAATCATAGGCCGACTTTAAACAACAAGTATATATGATAACCAAATAAACAACCCAACATCAAAACAACCAACAAATACCTAAGACACGAGTTAATGTATGCTAGCTATTAACCATAAGGTTGGCCTACATACTATTTAGGCCTCTCTACAATGGTAAGTTGACTGCTGCCGCGGTCTCGCTGCAATGAAAATTCTGCCGCTAAACCGGTATTGCTCTAGGCAGTAGCTCGATTTCGTTGACAACCTTCATTTTTCAACAATTTTCAATATCTATTCACAACCAATAGTCTATTCACTATATCAAGTCTAGCATCATCAACCACTCGGAACATACATATAATCCTCAACAATCAATTCACATTGCATCACCTGCTTACATGCAAGAAAGTCCCAAATAATGCAATAAAATCATATGCGCACTGAAACACACAGATACAATGTCCTATCTTATTAGTTTCTCATCTCTGCACCAATATGGTCTCACATAGTCCGCTCATCAGTATCATATCATCTGTATCATGTCGATCACATGACTCTGTCACATGACTCTGTCACATAACTATACACATATGTCAGAGGGTCATATGTTTTTCCTTTCGTTCAACTCTAGAAATTCATGTACTGTACCGGCGTGGTATCCGCTTCCACTTATTTGCTCGTCCGGATTCTCCCATCAGACATGAGCCACTCATCTCCAAGTTTTTTTAAATACTCAATCAATCACCATCTCGCTTGTCTGGATGCTCACCTCAGACACGAGCCACTTATCTCAGGATAAGAACATATTATCCACTTTAACCAACATTCACCAACACAATTCAACATGCTATAAATTTAGTAAACACATATGATAATTTAAAAGGTACACATTGGTTATCACAAATGCTCCTTAAATCACAACAACCACCATAATTTATATATATAAGAGTTTATTCTCAAGCATAATTAAATCACCATAATTCATAGCACAGTTAGTGTCCGGAGACTGATTAATCATGTTCATAAAATCATAACACATACAATTCATTAAATAAAGTCTGGCTCCTTATAAACCATAACCTACCTTGACTGAAGGAATCAAATATCAAGCTACTATGCTGGAGCTTGCCTTTTCTCAAAGTCTCAGAATGCTTGAATTTTACAAACAACAATCACAAGAGTACGCCATTGTCTACTCTTCAAATAAGGGTCTTGGGAAGTTAAATTACCTTAGCTCCATGGAACAATATGTTATTGTTAAAACACAGAACAATTGAAATCTTAGATCAAAACACTATGTATGGATGATATGAATTGCCTAAACAAGAATTCTTGAACCCGCACACATTACCCATGATAATGGTCTCGATTGTTACCCACAACTTAATTTGTCACCCTCTATTCCCACATTGATCATTCCCACCAAATTTCTGGAGTTTATACTCCTTAAACCTCTTTTAGGCAGTTAATAATGCTAAATGTTGCAACTTTACTAATTTTCGGGTTCAAATCATCCTATAATTGAATAATACATACCCATTTGCCTTAGGAATGTTCATTATTCATTTTTAGGACTAGGAATCAACGACCAATCATTCCCATAACCCTAGCCCTAATTTTCACAAACCTAAGGTTTTTAGTTAGGAATTCATCATTTAAGCCTACCCTTTAATTCTAGGGTGTTAGGGAATAGAATTAGGGAAAGAATGTCAAGAAACCTTACCTCGGGAAGAAGAAACTATTCTGGCCTTGGAAAATTTCCTCTCAGCTCTCAAAGTTCGTGCCTTAGAAAAATGGGTGAAACTCCCGAAATTCTAACTTAAACAGGTAGTCTATCTTGCCCTGTCCATTGCAGCAGACCCGCTATAGTAACCAATTCCCTGCTATGGCGACCCCGACAGAAAATCGCTCTGAACGCTATGGCGGACATCTGACTGTGGTAGCAGTCCCGCTGTGACAGAAATTCCATCGTTGCAGCCGTCCACTGCATAACCAGTAGCAAAAATTCTGCACAGTTTTTTCATCCCAATACTAAGTCTTTCATCTGGACTTTCCAACACTTTTTTGATAGTGCACCTAACTGTAAAACCACGCTATGAATTCATTCATAGTCTTAAAATCCTCTACGGAGGTCTAATTCCCTAAGTCACCCCCTAATAGAAACCCAACTCATGAAATGCAACCCAACTCATACTTAATTAGTTCTAACAACTATCCCATTTTAAGTTTTTTACTAACTCAACTTTTTCATGGGAATTCTACAAGGCTCTAAGGCCTTAATTATTCTATAACGATGGACAGGTCACTCCATCAGATACTAATTAAACCATTGTTCATCTCCGAATGGTCAAGAAAGAAAATAGAGTAGGAACATACCTTACTCGATAAAAAGATGAGGATACCTACTACGCATGTCTAATTAAGTCTCCCAAGTAGCCTCCTCTACGGGATGGTTCTTCCACTAAACCTTCACAGATATGATCTCCTTTGATCTCAACTTGGTGACCTCTCTATCTAGTATAGCCACCGGTTGTGCTTCATAGGACAGATTCTCATCAACTAGCACATAATCCCAATGAATTATATAGGTGCCATCTCCATGATACTTCCTCGACATAGAGACATAAAACACCGGATGTACTCCAGACAAGCCTAGAGGCAAGGACAATTCATTGGCCACCTCCCCTATATGTTGAAGAACCTCAAATGGACCAATATACTCGGGCTGAGCTTGCACTATTTCCAAACCGCATTACACCCTTCATGGGTGAAACTTTGAGAAAGACTTGCTCTTCCACCATGACCTCCATATCTCTAACTTTTCGATCAACATATTGCTTTTGTCTACTCTAAGCTGTAAAAATTTCTCTTAAATCACCTTGACTTTTTTTGAGGATTTCTTCAATAAATCAGTACCCCATGGGCCTTACCTTGAAGGCATCAATCCAGTCGATAGGAGATTTTACATCTACTTTGATACAAAGCCTCAAATGGTGCTATGTCGATGCTTGAGTGATAATTGTTGTTGTAAGAAATTTATGCCAATGGTAGGTACTTGTCCCAATGACCCCCAAAGTCTATCACATAATCCCGGAGCATATCCTCCAACACCTAGATCGTCCTCTCAGACTGGCCATCGATTTTAGGGTGAAACACTGTGCTCAAGTCTAGCATAGTACCCTGTTTAACCTGCAAGGTTCTCCAAAAGTTAAAAGTAAACTGCATACCTCTATCTGAAATGATTGAAATTGGAACACCATGCAACCAAAACACTTCTTGAATACAACATGGCTAGCTTTTCTACATTGCAAGTCACCTGGACTGACACAAAATGGGTAGTCTTAGTGTCACGATCCGAACATAGGCTCGAATCGAGACATGAGACAAGAAACCCTGAGAGGCTCCAAGTCGAGCCATGGCATGAGCATACATCTAACTCAATCATAGATAAGCGGATGATCATCATAGATAACATAGCGAAGATCTAAAAAATCATAACATCTGAATACATACAAGAATCAAAACCTGAAATACAAACTATATCCGAAAAGTCTCTAACACTAACGAGTTGATGGGACAAGACCCCAACTAACTCACTATAGTCTGAAAACTAAAAATACTACATACAACTGATGAGAAAGGCCCTCAAAAGATGAGGACTCACCAACTGGGGCTGAGGAAAAGCTAACTCCGGGAATCTGACTAGCGGCGGGACTTTGCATGGATATCGATCATGAAACGATATAGCATAGCATATACGGTCAGTACGTGGAATGTACTGACTATGCAAGGTAAGTAAAGCACCTAAGTAAGTAAAATCATAAATCATGCATATAATAAGACATAATCAAGATAAGATTCTGAGAGTAGAGCTTGCATGATATTTTATGAAATCATGATCTAAACATAACTTAACATCATAACTGAATCAAATGACCTAAAGTTGAAAACTAATAATCATAAGTAAAACTGAACATTGCCAACACGTTTCACAATTTGGTACGTGCCAATATAAAGGGTACTGTGTTTCCCTTTTTTTTCGAACCTCATCACTCCCTTCATGGGAGATACCTTCAAAAACACCCAATCATCGACTTCAAACTCAAGTTCTCTCCTCCTCACATCCGTATAGAATTTTTGGTGACTCTGAGCTATTTTCAACCTGTCCCTTATAAGATGAACTTTCTCCATAGCCTCATGGACTGAATTTGGTCCTATCAGTGCAACTTCACCGACTTCAAACCAACCAATAGGCGATCTACATCTCTGCCTATAGAAAGCCCCAAACAGAGCCATCTGAATGCTGGAATTGTAGCTGTTGTTATACGCAAACTCAATGAGAGGAAAATGATCATTCCAACTATCCTTGAAGTCAATCACACACGCTCTCAACATGTCCTCGAGAGTCTGAATATTCTACTCAGCCTGGCCATATGTTTGCGGGTGAAATGCTGCGCTAAGCTTGACCTGAGTACCAAGTCCCTTTTGAAACGATCTCCAAAATTGGGAGGTAAACTGAGTTCCTCTATCCGATATGATGGACAATGGCACTCCATGCAACATAACTAGCTCCCGAATATACAATTTAGCATAATCCTCTGCTGAATCGATAGTTTTAACTAGTAGGAAATGAGATGCTTTGGTCAACCTGTCCACAACTACCCAAATGGAGTCATACTGTCGACGAGTGCGAGGAAACCCGGTGATGAAGTCCATATTGATCTCCTCCTACTTCTAAGTAGGAATATTGATGTCTTGAAGCACACCTCCCGGTCTTTGATGCTCTACTTTCACCTGTTGACATTTCGGACACTTAGCCACAAATTCTGCAATGTCCTTCTTTATGCCATTCCACCAATAGACTTCCCGTAGGTCATGGTACATCTTGGTGGCACTTGGATGGATGGAGTATCTGGAACCATGAGCCTCGTGCAACATCTGATCTCTCAAATCATCCACATTCAGTAGACACAAATGATCCTGGTACCTGAGCACACCATCTCCCTCTTTGGGGAAGACCTCTACCTTCTAATTCTGAATAACTTCCTTTAACTTTACCAAAATAGGGTCCTCGTCTTTTCTAGATTTTACTTCAGTCACAAAGGATGATTCTGATCCCTTCTGAATAATAACACCACCATCGATCGAGTCAACCAAACGAACTCCCAACCGGGAAAGCCGATGCACATCCTTCACCAACTCCTTCCTCCCCTCATCTACATGGGATACACTCTCTATAGAATGCCTACTAAGAGTGTCTCCTACCACATTAGCCTTGCCCAGATGGTAAAGGAAACTTATATTATAATGCTTGAATAACTCCCACCAACTTCTTTGATGTAGAATTTAGATCCTTTTGGGTAAACACGTACTATAGGCTCTTGTGGTCCATAAAAACATCTACATAGACTCCGTACAAATAGTGTCTCCAAATATTCAAGGAAAATACTACCACTGCCAATTCAAGATCATGAGTCTGGTAATTCTTTTCATAAACCTTCAGCAGCCTGGAAGCATATGCTATAACCTTACCATGCTGCATCAATACATGATGTGCCGTGAATATACCATACTAGCGATGCTTAAAACTATATGAATGCGCATGACTTTGGTACATCTATGTATATATGATGCATTTTGGTAGTTTTGCAGGTAAAACAGGCCATGGGAGTCAAAATTGAGAAAAAGGACCGAACAAAGCTAAAATTCCTCAGATGAGTTGTACTATGGATTGTTGATCCTTAACACGGGCCATCCTGGTCATCCATTGCAGCCAATTTAGGGAAGTTATTAAGTAGAGTGCCAAGCAACGGTTGAAACCCACAGATCGTATGAGCTTAAGATGGACCATCCTAATCGGCCATGGGTTGAAACAGAGAGAATGTCAAATAAAGTTTCATGCAACAGATGGTTCCTATGGATCATCTGAACTTACAACGGACCATCCTGTCAGGTCGTGGAAATTATCAAAGAAGAATGATTAAGAGAAGTCTGCATCCAACGAACAGACAGGACGGGCCGTACTTTCTAAGGACGTGTCGTTCTGATCACCCGTACCTCTAGGATCTGAAACTATGTTAGGAGGCCAGGAAACAACGGACCAGACCAATGACTCGTAGGATCTCACAATGAGCCATTATTTGAGGCCAGATGCTGAAAGAAGACAAGTCTGAGGGAAGCAACGACTGGAACAACGGACACTCTAATGACCCATTGATGTTACCAACTGATCATGGTACCTGCCGACACTAGAATCCTAGTTTATTTAGGAAAGGATTTGTTTCATGCCTATAAATATTTTATTTAGGTTTATTTTACAGTTTATTCTACGGCTTTGAATGTGATTTTTGGTGTTGTTGACTACTATCAAGGTTTAAGAAACAAAGTTTATAATTTTGTTCTTGAATTTGGAGGATTAAAACAACATTGGATTTTTGTTCTTTGATTTTGCTGATTTATTCAATAAGAGTGGTTTCTTCTATGAATCTTTGTAAGTTGCAATTATGATTTTTTCTCTATTTTATAATTGTGATTATTAAATTATGAGTAGCTAAACCCATAACTAAGATTGTGAGAACCATGATGAATGAACATACATAGGTAAAAATACTTAGTGAATCTTGAACAGGGTTTATGAATGTATTGTTTTCCCTTTGTTTTAATTATTTCTTAACAGTTGCAAATGTTGAAATTTGCCTTATTCTTACTCACCGAATCAAGGAAGTAGTAAATGGGAAAAGGGATTAATAATGTTGATTCGAGGCTATCAACCCTCATCTAATAGCTTGACCTTGTTCGGGAATAGCTAATCCGATATTAAGGGCAAGGGTTAATTAAGTATACACCCGCATACGAATCAGGTTGCATGGTAATAATCATCTGGATTGGGGATCAATCATTTATGTGAATTTAACTTACTGATATTGCATGCTAAACATCGAAATAG
>JACEIK010009378.1:11265-45952 GCA_018107945.1 Datura stramonium
CCTAGTCCTTGGAGCATGAGCAATATAATATGGGGGCCCAATATCGGGTTGTCTTTAATACCATGATAAGAAATGATTCCCAAGACCATATAACAAGATCAAGTCCCCCATCCCACCACCGATATGGGACTCAACAACATGGAAAAGAAAAACTCTTTTGGCCAGTAGTGAAAGGGAAGGTTGGGAAAGTCACAATCTTAAATGAATGCTTGAGATTTGCTGATTCATCATATTTTAGAATGCTTCATACTGTATGTGATAGATTTAAGCGCATGTATTTGTTTTTCACTTTTTGTTTAGGTATTCTGTTATTTCATTAAAATTATTGCCTTTGTAGGTCAGAGGGTCAATCCCATTACTATGGAATCAGATTGTTGATTTGACATATAAGCCCAAGTTTGAGATAGTGAGAATTATAGAAGCAGTTGAGTAGCATTCTCAGCCTCTTTTAGTATCTTGATTCTTTAACACATTTAATGTGCAGCACTCTTAGTGACTCTGTTGTGTAACATTTTGCAGCCTAGAGTTGTTGAGCGACATTACTTGGATTTGAGAAAAAAGTATGGAAATGTTCTATCAATTGATCTCGTAAATAAGGTATAATATTTCAATTCATTCTTGTTTTTCCAGACTAGTTGATATGTTAGAAAGTGTGGCTTGATTCTCTTTTTTTTTTTTGGTGTGTGCGTGTGTGTGTAATGATAACTCGGAGGAAGTCTCATCTTTGATCTTTTAATGTGTTATGTATGAAAGACATACTATTGTATATTTGCATCGATATATATAGACAATTTTATCTATCATCCTTGGCTTTTTTATCCAAATTCTCAGCATGGAGGAGAAGGACGCCTAAATGAAAAGTTTGCAAATGCAATGCAGCATATTGCTGCTGATGATGTGAGGTAGGTTAATAAGTATCTTTCTTGTGATAAATCATATGAATCTTTAAGTACCACATTTAATGCTAATATCTTATGACTTTTGCAGATACTTGCACTTTGATTTTCACCACATATGCGGGCATGTTCATTTTGAGCGCCTTTCTATCCTTTATGATCAGATTGAGGATTTTTTCATAAAAAATAGGTATGTCTCATCCGAGTGTAGAGCTATATATAAACACACACCCGCACACATATTTACTATCTTGAATAGAGTTTCAGTTTCCTCGACCTCACTAGTCGTAAATAATGTGGGATTACATGAATATATGCTCTTAATTCTGAATCTCATCTGCCTGGAGAGGGATGATAGTGGAGCTGGGCTGTGCATGGACCTATTCTGGCCAGCAGCCACTGGGCCAGGTTTGGTGTGTAAATCGTGGAGCATTTGGTGGGTTAACTACAAAGAATTTTAACTATTCTTTTTACTCTTTATTCTTTCTGGGAGGACAGATTAACCAGTTAAACCTGGCTTGAATTTGTACCAAGAACTAGTCAAGGAATCCAACCTAAGTCAGCATGTTGTACAATTTAAAGTCATTGTCACAACTTTTACGTTTCTCTGTCATAGAAGGAACTATTAGAAGCAAATAAGTGAAACAGAATGTGTCATTTCATGTTATACATCTCCAAAGAAAAAGATTATGCCAAAACACTTGTATGCAGAGGTCAAAACTTCTTTAACTTGGACGAGAGGGATGTTTTGCTGGAGGAGTGAGAAGCCAGCTCCAGTTCAATATAGATTTTTCACCGAAGTCATCCGAGAAAGGAAGTTCTCTCTGTAATTAGCTTATCCATGTGAGTCAAGTGAACTTTCGCCTTTATCCACTATTCCGGAGTCAACTGAGGGTGCTGAACAGAGACTTCAAAAGGAGAGGATTCAATAGACTGAAACAGAGAGTAAATGGATTTCTCTTGTAGAAGAATTGAGGTTAGACTTAGAAGCTAGCCGTAGCATGGCTGAAAAACATAAATAAGAACTAGATTTGGAGAAGAAGTGCTTAGAAGAGCTGCAAGAAGCAATGCAGGGACAAGCATGCTACAGCGAGGAGAGAACCGTTTTCTTATTTTGTTTGAAAATTGGGAAGAAACAGAAAAGCTAAACCAAATAGCAGACTGAGTCAGGAAATATTATGATAAAGAAAGAGAGGGAGAGAGATGGACCAAATAACAATTAATTGCATCGTGTTGTTTTAGAGACTCTAAATTTGTCCATCATGAAGTAATTCTCTCTCTTTGGTGTTTTGTTAAGCATGGAGGAACAGATACGCATCCTCTACCACGTCTGTTTCTTGTAGTATCTAATTGTTGTTTCACCTGACCTTGATGTTAATTTGGATTTCTTATTTTTATGGTATAGGTACTTTCTATTAAATGAGAAAGGTGAAAAAGTTGAGCTGCAACTTGGAGTTTTGAGGACCAACTGCATTGACTGCTTAGACCGTACAAATGTAACTCAGGTACCTTCCCTCCTGTGAAACATTACTATATTGGTGTCTGATGTGGCTGCATATAAACGACGAGTTTCATTTACTTGGTTCAGAGAGGAAAATACTGACATCACAAATGCTTGTGCATATTTTCCAATTGACTATGACAATTGGTGCGATTGTGGAAGGATACAACCTAATGGTCACTTAGCTTTCTCTACTTACACTTTAGGTGCCTATTTGAAGCTCCTTCACTAGCTTCAAGATATTCAGTTGACAATTTGTCTATACATAGACATGTTCACTAGAGATGGTTTGCAATTTCATAATCTGAAATGCCTTTGTGGTTCTATGTAGGCTTCTAGAGAATGTCCCAATTGGGAGAATGTTATTTCCTATAACTGGAAAGTTGGAAGATTCACTCTGGCTTAATATATTTGGCACCATTTTCTTTAATTATTCATTTGCTGGTCGTGGGAACTGGGATCAGGACAGGGAGGGTTGATATGTTTGAGACTTGGAACTTAAATCACTAGAGAAGCTTGTAGCAACTAACACATTTGGATCCAATTTTTTTCAACATCTCGTCACACTTTACAGATGCCCTCATTGATGATGTTTGTTTGCAGAGCATGCTAGGTCGGAAAATGCTTGAATTCCAACTGAGAAGGCTTGGTACTTTCGATGCTGAAGAAACTATTAGCTCACACCCCAACCTTGACGAAAGCTTCAAACTCTGTGAGAAGTTCTTTTATCTGCGTTAAAGCTTCTCTGCTGGATTGATATTAAGCTTCTTTACCTTGCCCTCTTTATTCTTTTACCTTAAAAACTATTTGCAGTGTGGGCCAACCATGGGGATGATATAAGCATTCAGTATTCTGGTACTCCAGCTTTAAAGGGAGATTTTGTCAGGTAACAACTTTCTTGTTCTGCTAAAAAGAAAGATGGTATTATATGAAGACAGCATCAGTTACTTGGAACTACTAGAACAGGGTAGGATATTTGATAGATAATTTAGATGTGAAAAGTTAGTCTATATTTCATATTTCCGTATGTGCAAAAATGTATGAATATTTTCTTATACAAAGCATATTATTGGAGAGTGCATTAATATAAATATAGAAGTTAGTAGGATTTGGACCCTGACAAAGTTCCTAAATCAATGAACATTATATAACCATCATTGATGTTGGTACTAGTTTTTGGCCAATTACATTCATATCAAGAGTAAGAATCTGGGATTGGATCTTTAAGTGCCAACTGCGCAATTCCATGGATAGTTTATCTCGAGATCATGATGGATATAGAATACACGACTTTATATGTAATAGTCAGCAAATTGAAATTCGTTTATCAACAGATTTATTTATTTTTTGCTAAATAATTTAGATTTTAGGTTAATGTCAGTTCTGTATATGTTGTGTGACGGCATGCTATTGAACCTTTCACATATCACTCTGTTTCCTGATGTCCCAGTTTTGATTTTTGAATACCTAGAAACAACTCCGAGGGATTTCAAGTTGCATGGCTTCTGGACTTGAACGGTATCCATGCCCAATTAGGTTTATTCTTTTATAATCAATAATATGATTAAGACTTCTGTTTGTCCTGCAGAATATCTCAGTTTTAAGATTAAAAATTTTTGCATGATATTCTGGAGCACTAAGCTCTGGGATTTAGCTTTTGTATGTGCACCTAGTTTTGTTGAATACCCTTTTAAACCTTGATATTATGAACTCAAGCTTTTTTCTTTCAGCGATCATTGTCACAACTAAAATCTACATTGTTGTTTGATATGCAGATATGGTCACAGAACTGCCCAGGGGATTCTTGCTGATGGATGTAATGCCCTAACACGATACTACTTGAACAACTTTGTTGATGGTACAAAACAGGTAATGATGCTTCTTACCAGCAATTAGTTGTTACTCAGGTTTGTATGTCACATCAAGTTGGTAGTGTTTATTATGTGCTGTCACTAGCAACTTGGCTTCATACTAATCCGCCAGTTGAAATTTTGGAACGCATTCTTTAAATAGTACTAAGCTTAACGTATGCGAGCCCATCTGTAAAGTATTAACTGAACCTAGTATCATGATTACTCTCTCTGTTGACACAGGTGATCATTTGCAATGTGCTGCCATTTTATTGGATTAGTTTCCTTTTATTTTTTTGAGAATGGTAGCATTATATTCATCAGCACCAAAAGATTACAATGGCAACAGTAGTACAAAGAAAGGGCGAAAGCCTATGCACACTTCACAACGCTTCCAAAGTCTAGGGTGGCATCAGCATCCTCTGTGCAAAATTCTTTACCAAAAATGCAAGCTCAAAATACAGTTCATCTTTACTTTCTGTATTGGATTACTCTTGTTCTCAAAACATCTGCTATTTCTTTTCCTCCCCATGGTCCACCAAATGCACAAAGGAATTTCCCTCCATTTCTTCTGCTTTACATTCCTCCCAGCTTGGTCCCAAGCTATCAAAAGTTCAGAAGTATTTTCTGGCATAAAGTTAGCCAAAGCAAGAAAAAGCTGCCACAGCTGGGCAGTTATATACACAAAGTAAAAAAAGGTGGCTGGCTGTTATCTTCTGCTGTTGCATTGCAAAGGCTACATATGGATACCAGCTGCAAACCCTTTCTCTGAAGTTTCTCATGAGTTAAACAAGCCTTTCTAGCCACCAGCCATGAGAAACATGTCACGCCCCGAGCCTACACCCTGGATGTAACACGGTACTTGAAACCACCAGTGACCCCAAATCAACCCCTAGTCTATCACACTCTAGCATTCTGAGTAAACATGCATAGCGGAACTTATAAATAACAGTTTTAGCAGTTTAGGAAAATGTAAAGACTGAAAGTAGAGAAGTAAATAATAAATCTAAAATACAATTCTAAAAGACAAGTCTGATCTGAAAGCCAACTACTGAGGAGTTGTTGGGACAGGTCCCCAGCTAACTCTAAGTTTAAACAAAACCATGACTAAATGAAATAAATAAACAAGGCCCTCGAATAATGAGGACTCACACTCTAATCTGCTAGAGCATTCTGCTGAAGCGGAACGCTCTGAAACTGGAGTAACTATTTGTACTGAACCTGAGAACCTGCAGCTATATCATGAAACGATACAGCATGAAAAGCATGCGTCAGTACTTTGAATGTACTGAGTAAGTGGGAGAGACATACTGAAAATAAAGTCTGACTGCAATGACACGCCATGACCGACAAGTAAACTGAACTGAACTACTAATATAATTCTGAAATGGTCAAGACGACCCTGTCTGATGGTCAAAGACATGCCCTAAGTCTGAAACACTGAATCTGCGGTACTATACTGAATTGAGCTGCTTACTCTGTTACTGGACTGTACTGACTAGTGGGAGAGTCTTTAACCGACATTTAACCACGTGAGCTAGACGTGGAGTCCGATGTATACACCCCACAGGTAGGACCCAATATACCTTGCCAGGGTATAAAGGCATGAACTGAGTGATCACAAAAATATATCTGGGGCCAATCAGGCCAAGTAATATTGAAACCTACGCTGGCAACGTAGTTCTGGGAACCAGGGTGCGCTGGAACCCCAACTCGCTTGGTGCTAAGTTCTGCTCCCACTGGAAATCTAAACTGATCTACTAAGCTGATAGCTCGAAACTGGGGCCCAAGACTAGTAGGGACGAATCACTGCATGTACCCTGAGAGCCTTATCGGACCAGATTCTGAAACTGGGTTCTAAGACTGATCAGCGCTGCTTATCTAGAAGCGGCGTGACCGTTTACAGAGCAACTAACAACTGAACTGGGGTCCTAGGGATAGTCAGAGCTATAACTAGATGTCATGACTACCTAATGGACCAAATAACTGAAATCTGAATCTGAGTCTGAAAACTGGGAGGCACCACTAACACCTCGAAAATAAACTGGAGTCAAACTGATCAGTTGACAAATCACCGCATGTACCCCGAGAGCCTTATCTACTCGCATTCTGGAACTGGTTTCAAGACCGATCGCCTTATCTAGAAGCGGCGTGACTGCTACGAGCAACTATCAACCGACTGTCCAGGGATAGTCGAAAGCTATAACTAGATGTCATGACTACCTAATGGACCAAATAAATCAAATCAATCGAGTCCGAAACCGGAGGCACCACTTCAACACTCGAAAATAAATCGGAGTCAAACTGATCGCTGACAATTTTCTAAATATCACCGAGGATTCTAGCATTTCGACCGAGACTAAACCGATATAATTCTGAGAGATTCTAGCTTCAACCTGGCCCGGGACTACTGCAAAATTAATGTAGAATTCAACTTATCCCAACAAGAGTGGGAATTTCATAATATGTGAGAAATTCAAGAATTATAGGAACTCCATTCAACAAACTAAAGTCATTCTGATTCATGAGATATTTACCCAACAGATATGTATAAAGAAGAAATTTTGTGAATTCAGCCCAAGCATTCTTCATTCACAGAGGAAATTCTACCAAGCAAAATCATTACTCGAACAATTAGGCTTAAATTCACTTTTTATATGAACACCGACAATTTGATAAGGAATTTAAGGATCAATCAACAATATACATGAACATCGTTCTAAGTGAAATCAACGAAAATAAAACATGAATCCTCTTCATATTTGAAAGCTCAGGGCTTAAAGATAGAAGAAATTTGTGAGGATTTTTGGGACACAAGGAAGAACAATCCCTTTGCTAAACCCCACATACTCAGAAGAAACCTGGAGAATTTGCTTGAGAATCAAAGAGAAAGTTCGCTCCCTAGCCCTTACTCAAATACTGAGAGAGAATTCTTACGATGTTTCTCTCGAGGATTTAACGTGGAGAATGAGGGAGGAACCGTCCAAACCCTCTAATAAGTCTGAAATTAGTTCAAAACGGACGCAGCTTTTAAAGCTAGGGTGAATAGGAAATTACTAAATAGTCCTTAGAAGTTCGCCGGAATCAATGCTGTGTGCCCTTAACTGTGACCTAACGAAGCCGTGGTGTCTCGAAAACGACTGCGTGGTCATGCCCGCTGCTAGTTAATCGCTCGAAATCTTCAAGGTGACCACGTGTGACTTAACGAGTCGTGATCATCGGTCACTTCACTGCGGGTCACTCGCCAAGCCGACCACACTATCTCACCCTGGGAAAATTAATACAAGCCTGTCAATGTCACTAACAAATCGCCTCACCTGACGACGCCTCGTGGTGACCACCCACTCAAGACACCGCCATCTTCTCAAGTTTTTGATTTCGCCTGACAACGGTGACTCAACGGGTCGTGGGACCCACCACCCGACCACGACTCGTGAAGTTGCCCGTTGGGAACACTGACTTTTCTTAGGCATCCTCCTCACGGTTGACCTAACGAGTCGTTGGGTCCCTTAACGACTCGTTAGGTGGGTCGGCCTGCAACATTTCTGCAGTTTTTTAGATTTCCTGCTTTATGCCCCGGAATTGGATTTTGAGTTTTCGGGGTGTTACAAAACAGTTCACTTTAAAGGGTGCTTTTGCCCTCCAGATCTGCTGCCAAGGCCAACTGGAGTGATGGCCCTCATTATTAAAGAACGCATAGGCACCCGTGACTTTGAACACCTTCTTCCCCTTGTGCTTCCATACCAAAACATCTTCATTATCATTGAGTGCTCTCGCCCCTTCTAAAATCTGCAAAAAGGAAGTCAATCTTTCCATCTCCCAATCATTTAGCCCGCTTCTAAAGTTAAAATTCCATCATTTTGATTGGTGAACTGATAGAGGCATCAGTACTCATAGTCAGTATATGAAATTCTGGAAAATTGTCCTTCAAAGGTTCCTGGCCAACCCATTTATCATTCCAGAAAGCAATTTTTCTATCATTCCACAGAGATAGTTCAGCATTACCTGCAAAGACATTCCAAAGAGCCCTAATGGAGTAACATAAGCTACTCCATAGGGAGTGTTTACTGTCTTGGTGCACCAATGACCCAGTGCTCCATACTTTTTGTGAGTGACCTCCTTCCATAAGTTTTCATCTTCTCTAGCATATCTCCATCGCCATTTTGCCAGAAAACTCAAGTTGTGTAGCCTCAAATTTTTGATACCCGTACCTCGAATCCCTTTTGCTCTTGATGACTGTTTTCCATTTCACTAGGTTGTACCCCTTCTTCTCTGAATTTCCTTGCCTTAAGAACTGCCTCCTCTGAGTGTCCATCGTTTTTTTACTTTAGAAGGGATAGGCAAAGGAGACATGCATAGGAGGGCAATACATCTAACACTGTATCGATCAAAATGGTTCTACCCTCGAGGGAAAGATATGGAGCCTTCCATCTTGTCAATTTTTTCTCACATTTGCCCAAAACATCATTCCAAATTTCCAGGGTTTTGTTCTTTGCCCCCTGTGCCAGACCAAGGTATTTGTAGGGATTGGACCTACCTCACAACCCAGAATGTCAGCGAGCAGCTGGCTATCTCGAACTTCTTTCACAGGAAAAATCAAGCTTTTCTCCCAGTTGACAGGAATTCCTGGGATAGTGTCATGCCCCGAGCCTACACCCTGAGTGTAACACGGTACTTGAAGCCACAAGTGACCCCAAGTCAACCCTTAGTCTATCAGTTACTAGCATTTTGAGCAAACAAGCATAGGAGAACTTTGAAATAAAATCATAAAATATTTATGAGGGATAAGTCTGATAACACTAAAGTTCAAAACACTTGAATAATACTGATAAATCTGAAAACCATGTCTGTCTGAAAGCCATCTAATAGAGGAGTTGCTGGGACAAGCCCCCAGCTAACTCTAAGTCTAACTGAAACTAATAAATGACTAAAAGAAAGAAATAATGCCCTCGGATGATGAGGACTCACACTTCACTGCTGAGGTGGAGAATCTGAACTGCGGCAACTAACAGTGCTGAGTCTGAGAATCTGCAGTTGTATCATGAAACGATACAGCATAAAAGTATGCGTTAGTACTTTGAATATACTGAGTAAGTGGGAGAAAACATAACTAAATATAAAGTGTGAACTACAATGACACGCAATGACCAACAGGTAAGCTAAACTGAACTACTGATGTAATCTAAAATGGTCAAGATGACCCTGTCTGATGGTCAAGGACATGTCCTAAGTCTGAAACACTGAATTTGAGATACTGTACTAAACTGAATTAAACTGATAGAACTAGAACTGAAATGAGATGCTTATTCTGAAACTGGACTGGACTGACTAGTGGGAGAGTCTGTAACCGACATTTAACCATGTGAGCTAGACATGGAGTCCGATATATACACCCCACCGGTAGGACCCAATATACCTTGCTAGGGTATAAATGCACGAACTGAGTGATCACAAAAGCCTGGGGCCAATCAGGCCAAGTAATACTATAACCTACGCTGGCAACGTAGTTCTGGGAACCTGAGTGCGCTGGAACCCTGGCCTGTTCGGTGTTAAGTTCTACTCCCACTGGAAAACCTAAACTAAACTACTAAGTTGATAGCTCGAAACTGGGGTCCAAGACTAGTCAGGGACGTATAACTGCATGTACCCTGATAGTCTTATCGGACCAGATTCTGAAACTGGTCCCAACCCTCTAATAAGTCTGATTTTACGGTTAAAACAACGTGGTTTAGAGCTTAGGAGAATAGGAAATTACTAAATAGCCCTTAGAAATTCGTTGGGAAAAACTGTCAGGTGCCCCTAACGGGTGACCTAACGAGTCGTGGTGACTAACCACGACTTGTGGTCACTCCCGTCAGGTACTCTGCTTGGGATCCTCAGTAGGTCACCACGAGGGACCTAACGAGTCGTTATCTATGACCATGACTCGTGGTCACCAGTTGTGGACCACACTGTCTCATTCTGGAGATTTAATGCTAGGCTAGGTAACGAGTCACTTAACGAGTTGTTGCCACATGTGATGACTCGTTTCACCCACTCGTCAAGTACACTGGTCTACTCCAAATATTCCCAACTTAGGCCTGACCACGAGTGACTTAACGGATCGTGGTCGATGACCACGACTCATGATGCCTCTTTTTTGGTACACTTCCTGCCTCCTTTACACTAATCAGCCTTCTCCTCACGGCTCACCTAACGAGTCGTGAGGTTACTTAGGTGGGCCGTCCTGCAACATTTCTGCAGTTTTCCAGATTTCCTGTTTTATGCCCCGGAATTGGACTTTGAATTTCCGGGGTGCTACAGACAGTCTCAAAGAGAATCAAAATGAATCTGAGGTTCAGAATATTTTCTGTGTTTGCCTCATAGAAGACCAGAGTGTCATCAGCATACCACTAGTGAGTTATCGCCAGGTTGTCTGCTTGTCTGTTCTTCACTTTGAAACCTCCTAATCCATCCACTGAAATTATCCCTTTCCATCATATTATTGAGACCCTCCATAGCAATTATGAACAAGAAAAGGGATAAAGGATCACCTTGCCTCAAGCCGCTGTGAGAAGGGAAAAAGCCTTCAGGGGTTCCATTTACAAGAATGGAGAACCTGGCATTGCTGATGCAGAACTTTATCCATTTAATCCATTTGGTACCAATGTTCCTTAGGATTGGATTAGTTTCTTGTTGACTACTAGAGAGATACTCTCATTAAGAATGTGCAATCTGTTATGTGTACCAGTATCTAGTTTGTAATGTCATGATTTTGAGCTTCTATATTTCCAATTTGTACACTGAATTCGTGTTTGCTTCTTTATATCATGAAGAATGCAGTTGATTTATTGCAAGGACACTATATTCTGTCTGTTTCTCGAGATATGAAACCGTCGTCCCAAAAAGGAGGCATTGAGACTAAAGCCGTGAGTCTTATTACTTATTCTGCTGTAATCATGCTTAACATGCTCCTATTTATCAGATTCCTGTGATTTGACCATATTGACATAGCAAATTGTTGAATTCATCAGTGTCCTATCAATGTTTCTATAAAGTAGTTTAAGTGAAGTTCATATTCCTGTTCCTAACCATCCTCCTCTTTATGCTTGGTTTAAAGCTTGGGTAGGGGGAAAAAAACACGGGTTTGCATGAAATCTGTAAATTTAGTAAAAGAATGTTATATAGATTAAAAAGGAGAAAAATAATTATAGAACAATATTTTATTGTTGCAATGCTGCCCGAAGAAAAGTTATGGTGGGTATGTTATTAGTTGGTGAATCTCTCTTTTAAGGCCATCCCTCCACACTTCTGTTATTACTAATCATAAAAAATCACCACCAGCTGCAGTACATGTCAAAGAATTTAGTTCATTTTAAGTTGGGCGCTCTGGTAGAGTGTTTAAACTTTATGTCTTAACCAAGGCCCCTGAAATACAATGAGTTGCATCCTTCCCAATTTGTCCACCAAGCCAGTTGTGACCTCAGCCACCAACACAATTTAGATAGAAATGCAACTCTTTTGAGCACTCTCAGCTAGAATTTACCAGTATGTTGATGGCAAAGATATGCACCAACACTTTTAATTGCCTCTGCAAACTTGTTTTGACATAAGACCAAAGCATTCCCTGACCACTGCTCAATCTATTGATAGTGACCCATTAGTCTTATCTTTTCTGTAACTTCAGAGGATTGACAAGTTTATCATTTTACCAATACAGTGACTTGGCCAAAAGCATATGCTAGGTCTTTATTGAAGTCAAAAATAAGAACGTGTTCCTTATTGGCTTTATTCTCATTTGATGTTTTATCCAATTAGCTAAATGATGAAATTTTCTGCTTTCTGGGCTGTTTTTACATCATGGTATCTACTCCCCAGCTATTTAGTGTGACAACCCTTAATCCAGGTTTACATAATGTTCTTTTTATTTCTTTGTATCTCATTTCTTTTTCCTTTTTCATGAATATAGTCTTAAGTGTGCAGTATTAACTTTCAGTGCCGTCTGTTGCAATTAAGGTGTACACTTGCCTAACAAGTGTGTTATACAATTACAGTCATTTCCTCTGGCACTGGCACTGATATTGACTGGGTTGTTCTTTGCTATGCTGTCGCTAAGGAAAGGTGAGTTGGCATAATTTGATTTTTTTTTTAATTTATTATGCTCTTCAACAATTATCTTTGAAGTAATATTCAAGAATCCAAATCCATTAATTCCTTTATTAGAAAAAATTAAAAAAGAAGAAGATAATAATGGGCTAATAATTCTTTGATCATATTTTAATATTCAGGTCAGTTATCTTTAATTTAAATTCATCATAATAAGGAGTATGTTGCAGTATGTTAGCAAAATAAGCAAAGCTAAATAATTTAAGATAAGGAATAATTTAATGCCCTCTAATTTGCATTGTCTTGATCCTTTCTGTCTTTTCTCTATGAGCGTATGTGTGAAATTCTGAAAGATGGAAAACCTAGCCTTTTGCAAAACCTTTTTGCTTATTATGTTAATGATATGGCTCTACCTGTTTCACGATCTTTTATGTCTCTTGATGCTCCTAAACCTTACACGCATTTCCTGTTTTATACTTCCCTGTCTATAGTTCGACATGATCTCCGGAATCTTCTATATGCAATGATTTGGGCAAGCATGAGTCTGGCCATAGCTGCATTTGTGAGAGCCAATGGTCGAATGTTCTGTAACAGGCCTAGCCTGCACCAATCAAGGCGTTGATTCTGGGTTCCGAATGCTTGGTGTAGTAGCTATGTTTTGCTAAAATTGCCTGATTTTTCATATGCTTTGTAAAAATTTTGGTTATTTTATGCTCTTTTCATGTCTTTGATAACTTTCTTCTATCATTCTTTTGATAGGTCTTAGTTACATGATTATCTGTATATTGAAATTGTTATTAGTTGATATTTATAGAAATTGGATTTCGGCTTTGGCATGATTTGGTAACCTTACTATTACTCTCTAACTGGTCTGATCTCTTTCTTTGTCCTTTATGATCCTTTCTTCTTGATGCATTATGTCAAAGTCCAAAAGGAGGGCAACGGTTGGTGGTTTCAGCTAATTCAGGAAATGTTATGTCATGTAGCCATCCTACGCAACATAGTTTTTATTTTTTTATTTTTATGACCGGTGTCTGCGCCAGTTTGACCGTACTTTGACTATTTTATTGATTCCTGCTACCTCCCGCCAAATAGGCACCAACTGACCCGCCAAATCATAGGTAGATAAGAAGAAAGCACCTAATGTTTTTGTCTTTGTGTGGATCTGAATCCTGGTCTCTCATGATTTTCGCCTACTTGATTGATCATTAGATCACACTCTTATAAGCCCACACAATGTGTATTCAAGGAAATATTGTGTCTACTAAATGAGGTATATAATTCGGTGAATTAGATCTAGAATTTAAATCACAACATTGTGGCATCCAGATGAAGTGTTTTTAGGGTAAACACTTGCTTGGCCTGCTTCATCTATTCCTAGTAATGCTTCAAAACTTATTACTAAACATGTGGTTTTAAAAGGGAGGAACATAACCAGTGAGAAGTGACAAGCTTCTGAGATAAACAGCAGAAATATGATAGTTGCGAAAAGAGAGTTTTGTAGACTTAAATACATTACTTGGAATTACTTGGAATGGCATAGGGAGGCCAATAGAGATGAAACTGGATCTTAAAAATAACAGTGACCCTGGCCAGATCCACTGGTGAAGATGTCACGTAACCTTGAACAAACAGAAAATCGCCAGTGCCTCCGACAACCGGCTGGTTAGATGGCTTTGTATTGTGTGTGCCTCCCATAACTGATATTGAGCCTTTGTGATGCTTCATCTTCAAAGTGATCTTAGCAATGGATACGCTCTGCAGTCCGTCCAATGAGGATGTTATGGATGTTCCTTCAGCTGTCCCAACTATCTTTGAGTTTGAGTTGGCTTTTAGAGTTAAGGGATCTTGAAACACATATAAGGTGCCAAAAGGGGTCGTGGTTTGGCTTATGGCCGGTCCTGCAACACCATTCACTATAAGGTATGTTGTTTTATTTATGGTTTCGTGTTGAAATAGAGTAAAATAGATAGATTTGAGCTCATGATGGTGGTAGGGGTGAGAAATTGAGCTAGCCTCACGAGTCACGAGGCAAGAGGACGAAAAGAAGATAAGGAAGAAAAGCAGAGTAGCATACAGAGAGAGCCATTGTAGTGTAACAAAGAAATATGGTTCTAATGAAGGCTTTAAATAGGTTCTGTGTCTAAGAGTGCAAAGGTTATAACTACAGCTTTTTTCTTTTTTTATAACAGTAGTTTCTGTTCCAGTTTATAGGCACTTACACTATTTCATTCGGTACTTGCTTCTTTCTATCGGGTACCTCTATCCACCGAGGCTTAGACAAATAGACAAATAGGAAGAAATCACCTAGCTTTTTGCCATTGCTAGAATTTGAATCCTAATCTCCCATAGTTTTCACCTACTTCATGAACGTGGAGCCACACCATTGAGTCCGAGTCTTACCACAGCCTTCGGCCATGGAATTAATGAGTCCTGCCTTCGCTTTACTTGAAGTTTCAAAGTCTCCAAGCAAGACGACTGAGATGGACAGAGTCCCAAAGTACTTTCGTGAGCGGTAACTTTTAGGTGTAACGTTATTATCATGAAGAAAATGAAGTCAATTGACAACAGTTTTTCCACCTTTCCCACCATGGTACCTGATGATTGGATTATTAGTCATTTACTTGATAATGTTAGCATGGAAGGACCGAATTCTTAGTCCTTATGTTATTAATCTGAGCACAATCAAATCGTATTATAAACATTTTTTAGTAAAGGTGGTCTCCGAGCCAGCTTGTGTGTTTTACTGCCATAGTCAATTAAATTTCTGCTGGATATTGGAAAGCATCAATTTGGAATTCAATAAAATGAAAACAGTCAAGTTTACCTACTAGAGCTTTGAACAGAACTTACCATACAGCAGTCATGCATGGGTTATATTAAAAAGAGAGCAGTATGTTTTATAATAAAGGTAAGATGAAACAGGGTAAATCAGAGTAATAGTAGTAAATTCAGGGGCGGATGTACCATTGTATGTGTGGGTTCAATTGAATTCATAACTTTTGACCCGGAGCATAATTTATTAAAATTGCATTAAATAGTATGCAGGAACCCATAACTTTAAAATATAATGAATTCGATATTAAAAATCTCAAGAGATTGAATCCCCAGAATTTAAACCCTCAAGATCCTGTTTACAACTGTTTCTTTCTCTTCTGCATATGAGGATACTGTCGCTGGAAGTTCGAGACTGCCCATACCAAGTGTCGTAAACCAATCTCAGGAAACAATACTTTTGGGGAATCTATTAAGAAAATGGACATTGAATCTAACTCAAACTTAAAAATTAGCTCATGAATTGAGCATTGGTCCAGATCATATGAGGAGTCAGTAGCACATTCTTTCAAGCAATGCGATCGGATTGAAGGAGAAAGGTTAGGCACCAACCCTTAAACCAAAAAAAAAAGGGAAGGATTAGAACCGTTCCCTTTGTTTTATATGCATTTCATTCTCTATTTGGCAAGCTTTAAACACAATGAGAAAAAAGGCTCCGGTCAATAGCATAGCTCTTTGTTTCCCTGGTCTCCTTTAGAAGGAGAGGCCTTTGCACTCCTAATCCAGTAGGGACGGACGGCTTTCATTGCCCCATCGCATGTCCACACAAAGATCTTTTTTTTTTTGTGCGCCTCTTAGTGTTCTTGCTTAACCTCAACAGCTGGTATTGGTAGTCATAAAAACAAAGGCTACTGCCACGAAACCTGGGCCCCCTATGCATACTCAAGGCTGTCTAAAGCACGGAGAACATAATAATATGGAGATGGGTCTGGCTCTGATACTATATTAAGAAAATGAACTTGGGCATAACTCAATCGTAAAAGCGAGTACATGAGGTGAGCATTGCTCAAATTCATATAAGGAAACGATGCATTCCTTCAACTAATGTTGAACATCTTAACATTTCTTAGTGTTGGATATCGTGTATGACTTACTGAAAGAAGTGAAATGAGATCAAGGCTAAACCGGAGTTTCTAAGGAAAAAAAATCATAAATAAGTGCTGTTTATTAACATTAGCCTATGAGGCTTGGTGGAAGTTAGAAACAGTTAAGTCCAGTTGCGAAGTAATAAAAGGAACAAAGCAAAGCTTTACTCAGGTTAACCTTATTCCTCTGTCCATTTTTGCTCTCTATTATTTCATGGTGAAAAAGGATGATCTGTTTCAGTTGTTTCATCTTTATCTGTAATAGGTAAATTTTCATATTTAGATTCGTTTTGTACATGAAGATGATTTTAATCAACTCTTCCTTTCCAAATTTTATTGACTGTTTGTAATGCTCTTATAATGTGAACATATTTGGAGTTCAATCCAAATAAAGACTTCAGCAAGTGTCTGAGTAATGTTATAATTTTTAATTAATGATTGAGCATCCTTGATATAGAGTCAATAATTGCAACTACTCATGATCTGAAGAAAAACAGGATAAAATGGATGCAAAATACTAATAGAGGAACAATAGCAATGATTTTAGAAAGAATCAATTTGGAATTCAATAACAGAAAAACAGTCAAGTTTACCTACTAGAGCTTGGAACAGGAAGTATGTTTTATAATAAAGGTAAAATGAAAATACATAAAAGACTAATGATTTTACAACTCCTTCTTTCTCTTCTGCAAATGAGGATACTGTCGCTGGAAGTTCAACAGTCCCCATACAAAGTGTCGTAAACCAATGTCAGGAAACAATACCTTTGGGGAATACAGTAAGCAGTTTGTACTCTGCCAAAGAAGAAAATTGCTAAGGCGAGTCTCACCCGAAGTTCGAATCAGAATATCAGGATCAGGTGCCAATCTCATGTATGTATGCCTCTCTATATCAACCAGCTTTATGACATGATCTAGCTCCAACTTCTCTTCAGTTATTTCTGCATTTTGAGATCTGGTCGTGTTAAGTTCTTGGATTTCGTTCCATTTCCCTTGGCAGGATGCTTGAGCGGCATGCAGGATCTCATCAGTAGAAGAGTAGGCCACACAGATAAGGAGATTGCTATTGGTGTTGTTGGCAGTGGCTTGCATCGCCTTCTCAGCTGCAACTCTAACTGGCTCGTCAAGAAGCTGAAGGTTCCCAATGAAATGTATTCTCACTCCGTATTCATTGAAAACACTTTCTTGCTTGAGTAGTCCTTCAATTTTCTCCAGCATTAAATCCATTAAGTACTGAACTTCCTCTGGACTTCTTTTGAAATTATCAATGCTGAATGCATAAATTGTGATGTATTTGACACCCAATTCACTGCAATACTTGAGCATGGATATGACAGCCAAAAATCCAGCTCTGTGTCCACTGCCCTCAGCCATATTCTGTTGCTTGGCATACCTCCGATTTCCATCCAGAATGAAGGCAATGTGGTTTGGCATTGGACCTACGCATAAAATGCGGAACAGAAATTTGCTCATGTAGAAGAATGAACTCCCAACCAACCTCCTTGCTAAACCATCAATTGTGTTCAACATTTTTCTAATCCAGACCAAATTCAAATAATTGTAGTAGAACTGTCAGAACCTGCAGTCAACATTCATATCAATACATTACGACATATTAAGACCATCAAAATCAAAGTTTCCAAATGCATTAGGATTTTTATAGGCAAACATCAATAAGTTGTTATAAATTAAGATCACCATTCAAAGGTGGTTTCTTTTTTGTCAAGATCCTGATATTTCCTGAGACTAAGAGCCAATAATATGGAATTATACTCCAAATAAATTACATATTAAGTACAAGAACGACAAACATTGAAGAAAAACGAAACAAACAGAGAGGTATATAAGACAAATACTCAAAACATGCTGTTGGAGAAGGTATCTCTACTCTCAAATGGACGCTGAGATGACTGAAAGCTGATGTTGGTGCTTTAAGCTAAGTAAATTTAAAAGCTAGAGATCTCTAGTTGGTTAGAAGCATCCTCTGTGTGGGCGAATTATAAGGGCCTGCATTTTCATCACAATACTATTCACAGTTTTGGTATGTTCTCCTTTTTTTACCTAAAATCAACCTAATTTTCAAACCTCAAAAACCTATGTATTTGTTCCTTGTGACTTGAAGAAAAAAACAAACAGCACATGATCAAGAATAAAGTAAATTCTCTAACTATGTCTTAGGAACAAATCATCAAAATGGAGTGTCATTAACACTAGCCTATTAAAGGGCTTAGGCTGAAGCTAAAAACAATTTATGGAGTAAACATGAGTCTTCTCCAGTTGCAAAGAAATAGAAAGACAAATTAAGCAAGCATCAAATTAACTCTGATTAATCTTTCTCAGTCCACACACTAAATCATTTTTTATAACAAACTTTTAATGATTAAAATACAGTTAAACACTTGCAATACATAGGTGACAGAATAAAATAAAATAAAATAATTTGTAGTTAAGAAAGGCCTTAGGAAAAAATGAAGTGCGCAACAAAATAATGATTAATTAAATTGAACTACAACCAAATCAGAAACAGTTGAATCTATGAATAAAGGCACGGATAATAGCCAATTTCTTCAGCTCATATTTGCCCCCATCAGTTTTACCTATCACCTTCCAGATCTGGCTCCAATCCGTAGGGGCTTGTAGGATATCGTGAAGCTTGACTTCTGGGAAATTTGCAGTGGTGAGTCTGTTATCTAAATGTATGTCTTTAAGAAATGAAAAGTCATTTGCTGCTAGTGGAGAGAAACTTCTTTTTTTCTTTTTTTTGGCTTTTGCTATCACTTTAGTTATTCAGCCACTCTATTGCTCTTTTTCTCTGTTCTTGAATTTATTTTTCCATCAGCTGTTTGTTTCTTGAGTTTACTATCTTGACTATAACCTCTGTCCTTCCTTTTTACCCTTTTTCAAAAGAAAACCTTCATTTTGAATCAGTTCACGTGCTCTTTGTGGGACTCTGAGAGTTTGAGAGAAACCTACAGGAAAACTTATCAGATTTTGGAAGTGAAATGATATCTTATTTAAGAACCATTGAGCTTTGGATAGAAATGGCTAATCAGCCAAAGCAACACAACCCATGAATTTGGGTTTGTCTTGTATACACATAACTGTCTCAGAAATTACATTCACAAGGATTATGGCTCATGAAACAGCAATGGACAAGCTTAAGGAGGAGTTCCAAGGCAGTGATAAAACAAGGCAAATGCAGGTTTTAAACAAGAGGAGATCAAGAACTTGGGATGAAAGATACAGAATCTATCAAGGAGTTCCCTGACAAGCTTTTGAAGGTGGTGAGCCAGATCAGCTTGTTTGGTGAGAAACTAGATGATGAAAGTTGTGGAGAAGATCTTTGTGAGCCTTCCGGAGAGGTTTGAGTCAAAAATTTCCTCTCTAGAAGACTCCAAAATATTAAAAAAATAACATTGTCGGATCTTCTAAATACATTATAAGCAACTGAAAAGGTCTTTGTGAGCCTTCTGGAGAGGTTTGAGTCAAAAATTTCCTCTCTAGAAGACTCCATAATATTACCAAAATAACATTGTCGGATCTTGTAAATACTTTATAAGCAACTGAATAGAGAAGATTGCCGAGGATGGATCGGAGGAGAACAATGAAGAAGCATTTGTGGCCAAGCAAAAAGGAAAAGCTCAAACAAGTTCAGGTGGAAAAAAGGCCATTGGAGATAGAAAAGATACTGGCTCAGTCAAGCAAGGAGAGAAAAGAGGCAAACATCTTCCATGTTCACCGGGTAGATATTCTGTCATAGGAAAGCATCCTCACTGCAATAGCATCTCAAGTAATCAAATTGAGGGTGGTAAGTGTAAAGATATGTTACCTAGCCCTAACTCAACCCCAAAAGTTAGCTCATGAGGGGAGAATTGTCCCAAGTCTATATAAGCAACCACCAGTATATTCCTCAACCAATGTGGGACTCTAACCCACTCTAACACCCTCCTTCACGCCCAAGCCACAACTGGAGTGTGGATGGGGAGCCCCATGTACAGATATGGCACCTGGGCCTAACTTAACCCCAAAAGCTAGCTCATAAGGAGAGGATTTCCCAAGTCCATATAAGCAAATCACCAGTTCATTCCTCAACCAATGTGGGACTCTAACCCACTCTAACAGTAAGCTGAAGATGTATGCAGTAACACCCCCTGTAGGATAAATGACTCTTGCCAGAAAGAGCTCAAAAAGATATCATCTTTATCATTAGTGATAACATCAGGTACTCCATGCAATCTAATAATTGTAACCAAAAACACCTTAGCAATTGAATGAGCAGTATAAGGATGTTTTAGTGGAAGGAATTGGCCATATTTGCTGAGCCTGTCAACAACCACCAAAATCACCTCATAGCCTTGTGTTTTTGGAAGACCAAGTCCACACTAATTTGGGACCAGAACACATCAGGAATAGGTAAGGGTTGGAGGAGACCAGGGTAAGCAGCCAAATCAGACTTGTTTTTCTGGCATACATCACACTTTTGGATGAACTCCTTCACTTCTGTCCTGATGTTCTTCCAATAGAACAGTGTCAACAGTCTCTTGAGGTAGCCTCCACACCTGAATGATCCCTATGAAGGTCAGCATGCCGCAAAGTCATAATGCCAGTCCTCAAACTATGCACCTTACCAATAACCAGTTTTCCATTTCTCCTCAATTGTCCTTGCAGCTATGTGAGTTGTCTATGAGTAGTAGGATTGGCCTGCAAGTCTGCAATTAACTGTTTGAGCTCTTAATCTGAATTCCAGCTGTCTACTGTAGCCTGGAAGAGATCTTGTCCGCAGGTGAAATGATCAAAGCAAGTATCTCAGCTCCAGTAACCCTTGAAAGTGCATCGGCCACCTTGTTCTCAACTCGGCTTTGTACTCAATAGAATAATCAAAAGGCATCAACTTAATTAACCACAATGATTGGATTAGTGTGTTATTTATGCTCCATAAGGAAATTCAGAGCCTTCTGATCAGTCCTTATGACAAACTTCTAACCCAATAAGTATTGAGTTCATTTAGTGACTGCTTGAACAATGGCTAGTAGTTCTCTATCATACACTGATAATGCAGCATGTCTTGGGGATAATGTCTTGCTAATGAAGTCTATAGGATGTCCTTCTTGCATAAGAAGAGCTCCTATACCATAATTACTTGACATCAGTTTTAACCATAAATATCCTGTTAACATCAGGTGGGTGAGAACAGGAGCCTGAGTTAATACCTCCTTCAGTTGTGTAAAAGTAGTCTGAGTTGTGTTCCACTTGAATCTATCCTTCTTAGTCATATCAGTTAGAGGTTTATAGATTATTCCAAATTCTTATATGAACCTCCTGCAATAGCCAGTCAGTCCCCAAAACCACCTTAATTGCTTAAGACTGGTTGGAGTAGGTCAATTCCTCACAGCTTTCACCTTCTAAGGGTCTGTAAATACTAGATACTCCTGTTATGAAATGGCTCAGGTACTCAATCCTCTAAACCCCAAAAAACATTTGTTTTTCCTGGAAAATAGTTGATGTTCCACCATTTTCAAGAAAACAGACTTCAAATGAAGCACATGATCTTTCATAGTTCTATTGTGCATCGGGATGCCATCAAAAGAGACCAACACATGCTTCCTGAGAAAATTCTGAAAACAGCATTCATCATTCCCTGGAATGTAGCAAAGGATTTGATAGACCAGATCGAATTACCAAGTACTTAAAATGTCAATAATGAGTCCTAAAAGTAGTCTCAGGCATACCCTCCATAGCCATCCTCAACTGATGGTATCCAGACCTTAAGCCTCTCTTGGACAAGATCTTTGCCCCTCCTTATTTATCCAATAAGTTTTCCATAATGGTAATCGGGAATTTGTTCTTAACAGTACACTTGTTCAAGTCCCTGTAATCCATACATAATCTCCATGTACCATCCTTTTTGCTCACCAAAACCACTGGTGATGCAAAGGACTGCAACTAGGCTGAATGATCCTTTGATCCATCGTCTATAGTACTAGATCCTCAATAGCATCCTTTTTAACTGAAGGATACCTATAAGGTCTTTTATTTACAGGTTCATTACCAGCTTGTAACACAATTCTGTGATTAAAAAAACCCCTTGATGTAGCATCCTTTTTAACTGAAGGATACCTATAAGGTCTTTTATTTACAGGTTTATTACCAGCTTGTAACACAATTCTGTAATAAGAAACCCCTCTTAAAGGGTGGTAGGTCAACAGGTTTATTTACAGGTTTATTACCAGCTAAAAATAACTCTTTTGCCCTTTTTTCATTGTTCTCCTCTAGGCTCAAAGTTCTTCTGTTCACCCTTTAGAGAAACTAGAATTGTAGGTCCCAGGTGTAAGTAATATAGGCTTGCTGTTAAAGTTCTTCTGATCCATGAACCTCCTTGAACTTATCTGGGACTGAGTGGGTGTTGATTGTCTAACAACAGCTAGGTAGGCCTCCTGCTTCTTGCATTCTTATACACCTGAGATAGTGATGTATGATTGGTGATCTTCACAGCAATATCCAACTCAGATTTTAATCCTCCAATAAAACAACGAATTGCATTTTCTTGGGATAGATTCACCCCTGTCAAATTTCTTTCAAAAATTGACTGATATTCCCTTACACTTTCCACCGGCTTGATCTTCTTGATTTCTTCCATGGGATCATCAAAATCAGTTCCAAATCTCTCAACCATATCCATCACATACTCATTCCAACTGGCTGGTTGCAAATACTGCCTATACCTCATGAAAGATAAATGCCATTGAATGGCTTCATCTTCCAACTGCATAGCGGCTACTGTCACCTTTTCCTCAGCTGCTAGATTCTCCATGGGGAAGAATTTTTCAATCTTGAACAACCAAGACCTCAAGTCCTGCCTTACAAACCTGAGAAACTCCATTCTTGACCATCTTGAGAAGTTCGAATTGTGAGTATTGTAATTAGCAAAGACTCTTTCCATGTGGATTCTATCTTCAGACTGCCTTGCTGCAGATGGACCATCCTGTTCCAGAGGAGTTTTATCCATTCCAGATTCTCTAGTAGTGATAAAGTGTTGCTTCAATTCCACAACTTGATCCAATCTCTTTAAGATTGTGACTTCACCTGCTAAAGTTCCTATTTCTTCAGCCAATTTCTGCATCATTTCCTTCAATTCCCCTATTTCTGATGGAGAATTGTCAGTGGATCTGGTTCCTTCCACCAGTGTAGTCCAAGGAATCGAAAAGCTCTGATAGCAATGTTACTCAATTGCAGGAATCACAAGGATTCGAGGACCGAATGAACTTCAGAGCCAGCTTACTGCATTAATCATATTATGCTCAAGTTCCATCAGATACTGTACTTCCTTCTGGTTTCTTTTTTGAATTATCAATGTTGAACGCACATATTTGACATCCAATTCAGAGCCAGCTTGTACATTTGATGATTAGGTTTTTAGTCATTTACTTGAAAATGTGGGCATGGAAGGATCAATTCTTACAATTTTGGCATGGAAGGACCGAATTCTTAGTTCATATATTATTAATCTGAGAACAATCAAATCATATTATAAACATTTTTTAGTAAAGGTGGTCCCCGAGCCAGCTTGTACGCCTTACTGCAGTAGTCAATTAAATTTCTGCTGGATATTGGAAAGCATCAATTTGGAATTCAATAATATGAAAACAGTCAAGTTTACCTACTAGAGCTTTGAACAGAAATTACCATACAGCAGTCATGCATGGGTTATATTAAAAAGAGAGCAGCAGTATGTTTTACAATAAAGGTAAAATAAAACAGGGTAAAAGACTAAACAGAATAATAGTAGTAAGCGGATGTACCATTGTCGGTGTGGGTTCAATTGAATCCATAATTTTCGACATATGTGTAAAAGTTTATTAAAATTGCATTAAATAATTGGCATGAACCCGTAACTTCAGAATATAATGGCTTCAATATTGAAAACCTCAATTGATTGAACCCACAAAATTTAAATCCTGGATCTGTTGATCAGTAATGATTTTACAACTGCTTCTTTATCTTCTGCAAATGAGGATAATGTCGCTGGAAGTTCAAGACTGCCCATACCAAGTGTCGTAAACCAATCTCAGGAAACAATACCTTTGGGGAGTACAATACACAATTTGTAGTCTGCCAAAGAAGGAAATCGCTAAGGCGAGTCTCACCCGAAGTTCGAATCAGAATATCAGGATCAGGTGCCAATCTCATGTATGTATGCCTCTCTATATCTACCAGCTTTATGACATGATCTAGCTCCAACTTCTCTTCAGTTATTTCTGCATTTTGAGATCTGTTCGTGTTAAGTTCTTGAATTTCGTTCCATTTCCCTTGGCAGGATGCTTGAGCGGCATGCAGGATCTCATCAGTAGAAGAGTAGGCCACACAGATAAGGAGATTGCTATTGGTGTTGTTGGCAGTGGCTTGCATCGCCTTCTCAGCTGCAACTCTAACTGGCTCGTCAAGAAGCTGAAGGTTCCCAATGAAATGTATTCTCACTCCGTATTCATTGATAACACTTTCTTGCTTGAGTAGTCCTTCAATTTTCTCCAGCATTAAATCCATTAAGAACTGAACTTCCTCTCGACTTCTTTTGAAATTATCAATGCTGAATGCATAAATTGTCATGTATTTGACACCCAATTCATAGCAATACTTGAGCATGGACATGACAGCCAAAAATCCAGCTCTGTGTCCGGTGCCCTCAGCCATATTCCGTTTCTTGGCATACCTCCGATTCCCATCCAGAATGAAGGCGATGTGGTTTGGCATTGAACCTACACATAAAATGCGGAAGAGAAATCTGCGCATGTAGAAGAATGAACTTCCAATCAACCTCCTTGCTAAACCATCAATTGTGTTCAGCATTTTTCTAATCCAGACCAAATTCAAATAACTGTAATCGAAGCTTCAGAACCTGCAGTCAACATTCATATCAAAACCTAATGTATATTAAGACCATCAGAATCAAAGTTTCCATATGCATTAGGATTTTTGTAGACAAACATCAATAAGCTGTTATAAGTTAAGATCACCATTCAAAGGTGGTTTCTTTTTTGTCAAGATCCCAATATTTCCTGAGACTGAAAGACAATAATATGGAATTATACTCCAAATAAAGATTAAATATAAAGTACGAGAACGACAAACATTGAAGGAAAAAAAATAAAACAGTGGTATATAAGACAGAAATACTCAAAACATGCTGTTGGAGAAGGTATCTGTACCCTCAAATGGACGTTAAGATGCCAAAAACCTGATGATGGTGCTTTAAGATAAGTAAATTTAAAAGCTAGGGATCTCTATTCAGTTAGCAGCATCCTCCGTGGGGGCAAATTATAAGGGCCAGCATTTACATCACAATACAATTCACAGTTTTGGTATGTTGGCCTTGTTTTACCTAAAATCAACCTAATTTTCAAACCTCAAAAACCTATGTATTTGTTCCTTGTGACGTAAAGAAAAAACAAACAGCACATGATCAAGAGTAGAGTAAATTCTCTAACTATGTCTTAGGAACAAATCATCAAAATGGAGTGTCATTAACACTAGCCTATTAAAGGGCTTAGGCTGAAGCTAAAACAATTTATTGAGTAAACATGAGAGTCTCCAGTATTCTCCAGTTGCAAAGAAATAGACAGAAAAATTAAGCAAGCATCAAACTAACTCTGATTAATCTTTTCTCAGTCCACACACTAAATCATTTTTTATAAGAAACATTTAACAGTTAAAATACAGTTAACCACATGCAATACAGAGGTGAAAGACTACAAAAACAAAATTGTAGTTAAGAAAGGCCTTAAAAAAAAAAGAAGTGCGCACAAAATAATGATTAATTAAATTGAACTCCAAGCAAATCAGAAACAGTTGATTCTATGAATAAAAGCATGGCTACTAACAGCCAACTTCTTCAGCTCATATTTGTCCTCATCAGTTATACCTATCATCTATCAGATCTGACTCTGAATTCGTAGTGGCTTGTAGGATATTGTGAAGCTTGACTTCTGGGAAATTTGCAGTGGTGAGTTTGTATCTAAATGTATGTATGTCTTTAAGAAATGAAAAACCATTTGCTGCTAGTGGAGAGAAACTTCCTTTTTTCTTTCTATTTGTTTTTGCTATCACTTTAGTATTCAGAAACTTCATTGCTCTTTTTCTCTGTTCTTGCATTTTTGCATCAGCTGTTTGTTTCTTGAGTTTGCTATCTTGACTACCTCTGTCTGTACTTTTTACCCTTTTTCCAAAGAAAACCTTCATTTTGAAATCAGCACCCTGTTCTTTGTGGGACTCTAAGAGTTTGAGAGAAATCCAGCAGGGATCTTTCAACAAAGACCTGGAAAAACCTGCTCTTTAATGGCTTCAAGTAATTCCTCCAGCCTTGCACCTCAAACTAGGTATACATGTATGTTTCATCTAGACATCCACACATCAAAATGACATTCACCCATCCACACATCAAAATGAGTTTCATCTCAAAGCATTTAAACTAGGTATTTTTTATTTATACTATATCTATGACAAAGTAGTAATTATACACCCTTTGATGAAATTAATTAGCTCGTAAAAAGTATACATGTATGATATTTAAACTTTAAAAAAAGTCAAAATAAGGGTTTTCTCCAATACTTTTGCCCACATATACCATATGAAAAATCATTAACTATATGAACAATAATTGTTTCTAGAAGCTTGAATGAAATGTAAACGTTTACTCAACATTTACTCATTTGTTATTTTTAATAATTAAGAGTCGAAAGAAATATTCAAATATTTCTTGTACGAATTAGGTGAAATGTATGCCCAAAAGTTCGTTCCGATGGCTTACTCAGTTTAAATATATCTCACATATTTTTTACAAGTCAATTTCATCAAAGATCACGTTGTCTTACATTTTAATAATAACATAAACAATACTTAATTTCAATAAATATAAAGGACTAAAGCAATATAATTATATATTTGAAAGACCATTCTGAACCAAGCCCTAAATATAAAAATTATTTGTGTTGTTAGTATCCTTGTTATCTTTAGATGTTCTTACAAGCCAATCCCATCAAAGATCACACCATCTTATGTTTTAATAATAACATATATGATACTCATGAAAAGGTTTTAGATGAAACCCAATTTAATGTGTGGGTGGGTGGATAAGGTATAAAAAATGATATTTCTTAAAAAATTTATTTATTTATGAGATTCATATTTACATGGCATAAAAAATTAAATTATTTTGTCACGTAAGATTTTCTTTTATGATATATATATTTGAGTGATTTTGTGAGAAGAAACCTATAAATTGAGTGATTTTATTGATACAAATCAAAGTTCAACGACTTTGCAACATAAATTATCATAATTGAATGACCTTTTGAGATATTAACTCTATCTCAGAAATTACATTCACAAGGATTATGGTCATGAAACAGCAACGGACAAGCTTAAGGAGGAGTCCTAGGGCAGTGAGCAAACAAGGAAAATGCAGGTTTTAAACATGAAAGAGATCTAGGCCTTGAAGATGAAAAATACAGAAACTATCAAGGAGTTCCCTGACAAGCTTTTGAACGTGCTGAACCAGATCAGGTTGTTGGGTGAGAAACTAGATGATGAAAGTTGTGGAGAACAATGAAGAAGCATTTGTGGCCAAGCAAAAAAGGAAAAACTCAAACAAGTTCAGGTGAAAAAAAGGCCATTGGAGATAGAAAAGATACCGGCTCAGGCAAGCAAGGAGAAAAAAGAGGCAAACAATCTTCCATGTCCATACTGCAGAAAAGCTTCCCACTGAGTATTGTTGGTTTCAGACCTGGAGAGAAATGTAGGGCATGTAAAAAATCTTGTCATGTTGTGAAGGTGTTCAAAATTAAGGAGTAGCAGCAATATAAGCAAACACAAGCTGTGGAAAATCAGCAGCATGAAGAAACTGTTTTTTTTTTGTTGCTACATGTTTTGCTGCCAATAGCGCAAAAACCAGAAAATCACCTTATTTTCTTCATCCAACGAAGACATTTATAATACAACCCTAGTAGAGTTCATACCTGCATATGAACTCGTCTTCCTCCTGTTGTCGTTGCATATCTTTCTACAAAAACATACATCCAGGAAAAAAAACTAGAAACATTCTTAAGTCATCCAACTTGTGAACCAATATCAGAATAATATCAACATAGTTTCTTCTAGCACTGAATAAGAGATATTGAATGTTACAAGAGCATTTTTTGGTCGAGTCATCTAGTAACATTGACCAATTCCCTAAGTCAGCAATATACTAAAAACGAGGAAACAAAAAAGAAACATTTTTTTCAACGCAGTACGATCAAATATACCTGTGCTGAGTAGGAGATCTAGAGATCAAGTATGAGACTGTCTAGAGATTTGATCTTCCGATGTAGACAACGAGGGATGCCAAACTCCTGCATTTCATTTCTTTTTGAGTACTGTTAAGTCCAACCTTCAAACTTTTTGAAGCCTCGACAATTGGAAGGCCAAAGTACTTGGCAAGATCTTCTAAAGCGGGTTTTGCAATGTCTTCGGATGCTGCCCTCTGATTCTTGTTCTCTACATAGACATAATTCTCTTAGCAAGTGTCTAAACTTTAATCACAGCAAAATCATGTACATTCCTGCATGTTAAAGTATTAGGTTGTGGTATATCTGATAATTACAGCAGAAATTTCCAGCAAACTAATCATTGCCACAGCAGACATTAACTATTCCTTCAAAAGATAAAAGATAACATATATCGAGCAGCTTTTATCCTGGTAAAAGAAAAGAAAAGGAACACAAAAACACTAGTGAACATTCAAGCACAAACATACAAAAGAATGATTTATTTTCTATAAAGCACTTAAGTAGTGTTATCCCCAATTCACTTTGCAGCATAAGATACTGAGACAGATCTGTAGCCAAGAAAATAAGTCCATACAGGATTCCAATTAAGGCGGGTATTGCTTCAGTCCACGTCCTAAAATATGGTAGACAGAATCAACAAGGTTTTATTGCAGTGTTGTCTTTAGCTCAGTTCTAAATAATAGAGCAGTCTTCCACTTTCTTTTTTTTTTTAAAAGTGGTCTTCCACTAATAACCTATCAAGATAATTTTCTCTTGTTTTGACTTTGTGTTAGTAAATCACTATCCTATATGCATTTATATATAGCTCTGTGTTAGGTACCAAGAACGAAAACAGAGCTAAGGGACAATTTGAAGGCAAGAGAAGGAACTTGGAAGCAATTTGGAGCAGATGAGCAATAAAAGAAGAAGGTGCCCAGAAGAGAAGGTCCAGTGCATCACATTGGGTAGCTCGTGGCGCGCTGAAACACCAGCTTGGCACGCTAGACCTTCACTTCTCGGCACCACTCTTCTTTTATTTCTCCCCAAATAGCTCCCATATCTCCATTTTGGTCCTTCTCAGTACCAATACCACAATAAACCAAAAATTAGGCCAATTCCCAAAACACCAAACAAACCATTCAAATATGGAGAAGACCATAAATTAAATAACATGATTTCGACTCGACCTAGTATAATTTCACATCCATTAGCAAGTAAGAATAAACTAAGCACAAACCATTTTCATTAGACTAAAATGGAGACTCAATAACTCAATTGCCGATAAAAGGAGCTGCTCCTCCAGGTACTAATAGAAGGAAACTTGTTTCAGACAGCCATTAAATGTAACTGTTATTGCACTCTGTTATACTTACTTCATCAACATCTACTTGCACATCCGATATTTTTATCGAAATAAGCTACATATGGGAATCATATTTGTAATTACAAAAGTTTATGACAACCATAAAGATATGAACAGATTTTTATTCTTGATACACTTTGTCGTCTTATTATGGAACTAAAGATGATATTTTAGGGATAAAGTTCTCACATTTCACTCCTAGAAAAGCACTTGATGCTTATCCAATTATTATCTTCTGGATCATCAATTATCAGTAAGTTAAGCTGGTAAAAGAAAAAACAAGGTGCCAGTTTCCTCGAAATAATGCCATAGATGAGGGAACGCCCCTCCTTATTGAAAACAGAGAAGAAAGCAGACCATTAAAGACTAATAAATAATAAGCAGATAAATTGATGAAATTGAGCTCACATTTACCCAACCACAGAAAAGAGAGAATGAAATCCATGCATGCAACTGAAGTCTAGGAATCAATTAATTGGCATTAAAACTATGATCCTGGAAAAATAATTGGAACTCCAAAAAGAAAAGGAAATTCACAGGAGTAACATAAACTTATATCTATTTGCAATTAGTGCAGGAGTTGAGACTTTAAAAGGAAAAGGAATGAATGTTCAGTAAAAGACCTATGTGACAAATGAGAATCGCACATCATGTACTGATGAAATCCAGGTTTGAAAGGGTTGAGTCCCACATCATTTGTGGGGTGGGTACCTGGACTCCTTATATGGTCTTGGGCAATCCTTCCGTCGTGAGCTAACTTTTGGGGCTGAGTTAGATCCAAGGTTCATTTCTTTACGGAAAGTTCATTGGCCGAAGTAAAGCCTAAAGCCAGAGAATGTCTACAAATCTATAGCTTTAAGTAGTATATTATAGAAGAATTCTTTCTTGACGAGAATCGACAAAGATGATATGTTGACAATAGTACAGCCTGATGCAAGACAAGAAGACACAGTACAAAGGCAAATTATGTAGATCTTCCATCCACCATGATATATGAAACTCCCAGTGGGCCTCAAAGTCCTTCCCATCAAAGGTGAAATATGTACGATCATATTGCATGATGTTGATGACATCGCTTTTGCCATGAAGCCACCTAATCCACTTAACATATTTGGATTTCCAACTAAACATTATGACACTATACATCGTCATTGAAACTAATATGTGGACCTATACCAGCAGAAACTCTACCTTAGCTACGATATTTTGATATCTAATGCCAAAAACTAGCCACAAAAGCGAGGATCCTCTAACATTAAACATTTTGGAATTTTTAAATAGATACTTTTATCATGGTTAGGACAGGGCATACAGCCATTGTCATGAAAGGTTCCTAAACCAATAAGATCCAAAAAATTATACAGATATATTTCTCCTTTTGGAAACCAAAATATACAAGTATAAACACCAGAGTTACAATGGACATATATATATAAGGTGAATATACAAGTAAACTAATATTAAGTGTGACCCCAATATAGGTAACCTAAAAGGAACTTGTAGCATTTCACCACTGTAGCATTTCATCACGCTAAAGCTCCTCCAATCTACTACTTAATGATAACTATACCTACTATGGTCAAACAGATCCTTTACAAGTTATGAGTACCTTGCGTGAACATTCCATCATCCCGTGCAACATTGGTATTTTGTTGAAAATTTTCTTTTTTGTTGCTTTTAAATAAATTACTTGATTTTAGCACCCAAGGGGTCTGGCCTAGTGATCAATGAAGTGGTTGGAGACAAAAACACTAGGTGATTTCTTACCATATGTCCTAGCCTTGGTGAACAAAGTTACGCGGTATCTATAGCTGGTGGAAGGTGGCAAGTATCCCGTGGAATTAGCCGAGGTGCCCGCAAGCTGGCCCGAACATCACGTTTATCAAAAAAAATTAATCACTTCATTTTAGAACGGAAATATAAAACCGGGTGGAGATTGTTATGTTACATTAATTTTAATGTAGCTATTTATAGAGCTTGGCTCGTGCGCCCTAATAATGAAGACTGCATTAAGCTAAGGCCAAAACCATTTCGCACTTGCAAGATAGAAATCCTTGAGTGATTCGGAACATACAAAGCAAGAAGCCATGTTCTTCGGAAAATGCTTGAGAAATACTGGTATAGGAATTGAAAATGAATGACTCACCACTAAAGACTTTAAAAACGAAATGCCTTAGCTAAATTGGTGAGATGTCGGAACTTCTGCCAATGATATATTTCCATGCAGAATCAGGAGTTAGAAATAAAAGGCCTAGAATGCTACCTTGTTTGTATAAATCCATCTCAAAATAGGACAATCTATTCCCAGAATCCTCTATTGTACTCAGCAATACATATTTTTAGAGCTTCTTCTGAGGCCATAAACAATCTAGTTGGAAGCATCCTATGCATAGAGGAAAAGGTTCCACTATATTACCATTCAGATTAACTGTAAATTAATCAGCATGAATCTCATATGATCTCATCTAGTTGTTAGCGGATGCATAAGTAACCAGCATGAACAATGAGAAAAACACACAACTTAGTTGTTATCTTATAGTAATAATATTTTTATGATACTCCATGTTCAATATCCAACTGTTTGATACAGAAATTGAAAGACATTCCTGTATATAAACAAATATTGGAATTTAACCTGACATATTTTAATCATTTTAGTCAGTCTCTGAGTCCGAACAAGGCAGAGAGTTAAGGTCCAGAAAAGGCACACGGCTTTTCTTTTCTAGCTGATGGCTTTTAATATCATTACCTCCACTTTCCTCAGTGGCTGACCTTCCCGAAGATTCCTCGAATTCCACATTTAGTGATAACTCAGATATAGCACGCAAATCATTGGATAATGTTGGTATACACTCCATCTTAGGATTTCTGGATACAACATTCAAAATAAAAGAATTAAGTAAGCACATGGAGAATGAGTCAAAGACACACATTACCAAGTCACAAAAGTTGCAGGCAGTGACGGGAAACACAGTTTTCAATGCTGAAACGATGACAATTACATCTAATTGATCCCCAATTCCTGAGATGACATAAGAAACAGCAGCAAACAGTAACAATAGGCCATAACATATAAAAATTAAAAATTAACTACAGAATTATAGCATCCCCACTGAATTATAATCGCAGAGTATTAGGCGCCTAAATGGATTTCAATACTTATTACTTTTGTCATGATTGACCCAACATATAACAGGCTGACAGATGATACAATGAAAAGAATTTCCTTGCCTTGGACAGATCTTTCATTGCAGGATTAGCCGAGGTAAAAAACCTTAAAGCCACAGAATGGCTATATGGTAGTGGCATTAGAACCTCATCATTTAAATAACAAAAACCAAATTACTTTACCAGTACAGTACTGGTTTGAACACAACAGGCACAGCTATGATCCGGCAATGACCTATAAATGACTTTCAGTCATGAAAAGCTGCAAACTTTGCAATAATGTTTTTCTGAAAGACTCAAAGAAACTAGAAAAATCTTTTCTGCCTCCCAATTTATATGATACCTTTCCTGTTTGGGTCATACCAAAGTATCTGACGCCATCCCATTTTTATACATCTTAACAACTTTCAAAGATTCAAATCCATCAAAAAACATCCAAAGCTTATTGTGACTATGCCAAAATAACTTTTCCAGATGAAGTTAATCATATTTCATCAAGAAAAGCACCAGCCCTGGTGCATAATAATAAAAGCTATTTACAACAAAATTCAGTTGTTGTGTCATTTACAACATTAAGAGAAGGATAAAGCTCGGAGATTTATGTGGAATTAAACATACCTTCTTGCTAGGATCGATTGTGTGTTACCACTTAGCACCACCAATTGCCTTACTGGTTTCTTACAAGAGCACTTATTGAGTCTTGTAATTCTAAACAGCAACTACACTCTAACCTATAGGAATTTTAGCTCAAATGTGGTGTATGGAGTAACCTCAACGCACTCCCTTTTATAGTAGTGTTATGTGATTACAACCCCCACCCTTATTAAGAGTTGTATAACTCTTCTTCTCTTAATAGAGTTACAAAAGAGAAGTAACTTATTCTTCTTTTAATTAGAGAGTTACAAAAGAGAAGTAACTCATAACTCGGTTAAATTATAAGTCTCACCCAACACGGGTGTTCCTTCCATAGTCCAACATAAGTTTGGACCAAACAGGAAAAAGGTAAAAAGCATTTATAATTCATCTGAGTCGCCCTTATTTCCTGTTCTTCAACCAATACATTAACATTTTGTTGCCTATCATTAATATAATGTACAATTCAAATTACTATATCAAACTCTGTATCTAGTGAAACACCATTCATCACATAAAATAAATAAAATGGAATTAGAAGCAAATAGTAAAAAGACAATTTTCCTAGTGTGCTAAAGATGATAAAGCAAGAAGATGTATACTCAAAAGGGAAAAAAACTTACTCAGAAATCGAAAGCCACTCAGGACTAGCATCAACACTGGTCGATTGATGGCTGTGGGAATCATACACAAACATGCATTTCCATACACCATTTAGGTTCCCTACAAACTGCTTAGAGACATCAAATTTGTACAATGTGATAACTGGAGCGAACTTAGTTTCCTCAAAGTTACTCGTTTCATAAAGCAAATACTCCCTCTCATCCTTTTCTTCTTTTCCTGCCTCTGTTCGGTATACATGCACCGACCGATACATCACTGTTAACATTCCCCAAAAAAACAGAGCACTTTAGCCACCAAAAAAGAATCACAGTATTATTAAAACAAATACATGAATTCAAGACTTGATTAC
>JACEIK010009379.1:3455-17360 GCA_018107945.1 Datura stramonium
AAATTAGAAACTTGAAATTAATGTAAATAAAATATTTTAGACGTATAATTTTAAATAATTATGCAAAAAATTCAAATAGATATACTAATTAATGCTAGAATATTACGAATGTGAATTAAATAATTTCATTGAAAAGGTAACTTTAAAATTGCATATATATTAATACGCAGCTTAGACGGGACATAGGGCGGTCAAAATTGGGTGTCGATAGACATAATCCAGTGAGCAGACCAGCTGATTCCTGATTAGAACTAGTGTTCATAAAATGACTTGTAATTCTGCTTAAAGTTAAGGACCCTTTTTATATCTCGGTTGTTGTTCTTAGATGTTATTATGTAAGATCGACCGATGATGCCTACCAGTACTGTGTCATGTACTGACTCTACCCTTGTATTCTTTTTTGAGTGTAGAATTTGAGCCCGACAATTCTTCACGCCCTCACCTGTGTGCCAGCAGCCTTTTTGAATCAAGAAGGTGTGCAGATGAGGACACAGACCACTCCTTTTTAGCAGATGTCCTTCTTTAGGACACTCGAATATTTTATTTCATTTTTGGTTTTAGTTTTTTTAGCTTGTAATAAATTAGACGTCTGGTGCAATGACAATCAGGTTCTGGGAAATTGTTATTTTGGTTTTCGTACTTGCACTGTACCGATTTGAAATTGTTCTCTTTGTAATAGTTGTTTCCTTTTTAAAAAATGTTTAGATTGTGGGAATAGTATTGGGATTCATTGGTTCACCAACAGAAGGTTAGTGTAGGTGGCAATGACGGTCATTTTGGTCGTGACAAGGTTGGTATCAGAGCTCTAGGTTCGTTGATCTCATTGCACTAAGACGGGTCTAGTAGAGTCCCCCGGATCGGTGCAGAGATGTCCGTAACTTATCTTCGAGAGGCTGCAGGACGTTAAGAAAACTCTCTCCTTCTTTCCTTTAATGATTACTTGATTCCAATTGGTATCTGGTGATCCAAATTGGTATCTAACAACTTTTCTTCTTTCCTTCTCAGATGGTAAGAACACGTGCATACAGTAATAGAGATGCATCACCTGAGCCAGAAGTGGCAGCCCCAGTTCGTGGTAGAGGAAGGGACAGAGGTCATGGCCGGAGACTCGCTGCGGCTAGATGAGGGGCCCGTGCTCCTACTCCAATCCGGGAGAGGTCGGTATCTCCTGTGCCAAGCAACGCAAGAACGGGTGGTAGTTGAGTTCGAGGTCCCGACGCAAGGAGAAGCTCCTGCTGCGGCATCCTCAAAGGTCCTAGCTCAGGTCCTCAACCTTCTGAGCAACCTTGTGGGCACCAGGGCAGTGGCAACAACTCCAACGGGACAACAGTTAGGAATTCAGCATGCAGCTATTGTGGCCCCGCAAATTGATGACATATCGGAGGAGGTGATGTTTCCAAGGCCGGTGGGAGGATCGGTAATGACAGGGGAAGAACATGACTTATTTTGGAAGTTCACCAAGATGAAGCCTCCCAACTTCTACAGCACAGAGATGGAGGATGCCTATGAATTCATCGTTGATTGGATGGGAGTGGTGGAGAAGTATGGTGTTGAGTTCATCACCTTCCATCTGATGGGTGATGCAAAGCTCTAGTGGAGGTCTTTCGTGGAATGCAGACCAGCAGGGTCACCATCATTGTCATGGACCCAATTCTACTCCACATTCTTGGAGAGATATGTTCCCTGCACTCTGAGGGATATGAGGCGGGATGAGTCACTACCATTGAGCAAGGGAGATAATCAGTTGCTGCATACGAGGCCCCATTTCACTCATTGTCTAGATATGCTCTACCCTTATGTCACGACCCAAACGTAGACCCGGATCGCAATACGGGAAAAGGATCCCCAAGAGACTCCAAGTTGACCCGTGGCATGAACATACACCTATCTCAATCCAGTAAAGCAGAATACTCAACATGATAACATAGCGGAAGCATAATCATAACATAATATGGAAAGCGAAATGCACTTCATATATGACAGCTGAATAATACACAGTCTGAAAGCATCTAACATATCTGATGGGCTGATGGGACAACACCCCAACTAACCCGACAAGTTTAGAAAACTGATATCAACTAGTCCTTGGGGGATCTCACTAATGAAATGGATGCTAACTCCGTAACGAGCTAATGACGGTGTTGGTTCTGAAGATCGAAGCCTGTATCATGAAACGATACAGTAGTATATAGTCAGTACGTGGAGTGTACCAAGTATGCAAGGTAAGTAAAACGGACATTTAAAATACATAAAAGTTCATAAGAGTAGGACAACATGCTCATGCCATAAATATCATAATGTAACATAAGGCTTAAGGTTTTCAAAACATTCGTAAATTAACCATAATCATAATCATAAGAGAAAAGCTTCATTAAACATGACTTGAGCCAAAATAATAAGAACATAACCATGCATAAATCATGAGAAACAATAGGAGGACTCGTCATAACTGACACTATCATGGTAGACCCTTATATGATGCCCCAACTATCTCACTCAAGTGGGCAGAGTCTTCCCAGGCTTTCCAGGCAAGGGACGTGCATTATGTGATATCACGAAAGAGTGGATCCATTAACATTGTAATGTATCAACATGAACCTACGGTGGCACGTTTTTAAGAGACTCCAGCGTAGTCCTTTGAACATCAGGCTACTCGGTGTTGGACACTGCTCCCAAAAACATGTACATTAGGCTCATATGTAAATCATAAACATCATTCATGAGATTCATGGCTACATAAATATTAACATTGTTGATTCTCATTTACATATATGTTTAGCCATGAATCAAGGGCCTATAAATCGGCCAACGTCATAAATCGATCAACCACGAAATTCATATCATAAATCGTAAATCATACTTGAACATGTAGGCATTGCCCAATACTTTAACATGCTTGAAAAATACTCAATTCACTTGAAAATATAATTATAAACATGGGTAACTTGAAAACATTCTTTTTCATTATTAATACTTCATCATACATGAACATTCATCATAAATCTTAACTTTCATGAACTTCTCATAAATGGGCATTTAATTTATAAAGCTTGAAACATGATCTTAATGAAAAACAACGTAAAACTTGCCCACAATTCATAATTCAATAATAAAAATACTTTTGAATCATGCCCATGTAGTAGATTAGAAATTTCATGCTTCGGGTTAAAACCCCATAGAAGAAACATAGGAATTAACATGATTTAGAGAGACATTGGGCACGGGTGTGAAAGAATTCACCCATTCATAACCCTACATACCTGATTAAGGCTGATTCTTACACTTTCTTGATTGCCTGAGAGAAATTTGAGAAGAATTGGAAGGGCTTAAGCTTGATCTCCTCTCTAACTCCCTAACTTGCATGCATGGGTTTAGAATAGGTTAGAATGACTTAACCTAACTTAATACACCCTAAAACTGGCTTAAAAAGACATAGTATAGGACCCTAGAGCATAGGAATGATCAGAATACTCTTAATAACTTCACAGAAAATAACTACTCGTCAGTCCCCACAGGGGACCTAACAAGTCGTTGCCACCAACCACGGGTTGTTACATCGATTGTTGGGTACACTGTCGAGGTTTCACCTGGAACTCATAACGGGCCATCATACGAATCATTACCGGTGACCACGACTCGTGGTCACCACTCATTATCTCCACTGCCTCAAACCTCAAATCATTAGTTGCCTGCTAACCACGATTCATCCAATGAATCATGGTGTCTGACCATGACTTGTGGGGTCTATCCGTAAGGTATACTACCACCTCAAACTCCTCCTTTCAATATCCCTTGGCCACGGCTGACTCAACGGGTTGTGGAGCCTGACCACAACTCGTGGCCATGCCCGTGGTGACCCCATCAATAATTTTTTCAACTCAAGTCCAGTACCTCACCACAAGTCACCTCAAGACTCGTGGTCTTCCCCATAGGTCACAGAATGACTCGTTCTATGACTTGATGAAGAATTTTTAGTTTTTCTCCATTTCACTCTCGGGTCTAATCTTAGGGCTTTCGGGGTATTACACCTTATTGCCCATAGAGGAGGAGAGGATCAGGCGGTTTGTTAAAGGCCTGAATATGGGTCTCCAGGTACCAGCTCTGCAGATGGTCTCTTTGGGTAAGACTTTTCAGGAAGTGGTAGAGTACGTTAAGTCGGTTGAAGGGGTAAGGCAGGAGGGGTATGCTAGAAATGTCGAGAAGAAGGCTCGGAGGGTTGGCTCTTTCAGTGGTTCTTATGGAAAAGCTCTAATACCACAGGGTTTCTCTGGGAACCCTTATTCAGTCTACCATGCAGGTGTTGGTTGGAGGTCCACTAGGGAAAGCTCCGCGACTATCAAGTGAAATTGGGGGTACTCAGATGGTTCGATTTGATTTTTGGGCTCGTCCTATTTAAGCTATTCCAGCTCAGAGATCGATTATTGAGAAGGTCTTCCATGAATGTTGTGATTACAGCCACATCCATATATAGTGCCCTAGGTTTGGGTAGGGCAGACAGATTATTCCTCACCTAGCTCCTCGAGCTTTGGCCCCCTACCGGAAGAGGAGGTAGTGCTTTCAGTTAAGATCATCCACGGTTGAGACGAGGTGGTCAGTCAGCTACTAGAGGTGGCGTTCAACAGGACAGAGGACGTGCTCAAGTAGGTAGGGGTGGCACCCAGGCAGGTAGAGGGGTGGCGTAGCCCAACCGTGGAAATTCTTAGGATGGTAACCAGGCTCATTTCTAGGCTTTTCCTGGTAGACCGGAGGCAAAGGCTTCAAACACCATTATCATATGTTTGATTTTCGTGGTTGATAGAATGGCTATTGCATTGTTTGACCCGGGCTCTACATTTTCATATGTGTCTACTTATTTTTCTTTGGGTCGTGATCTTGTGTGTAATGTGCTTAATACTCCTATCCATGTGTCCACTCTTGTTGGGGATTTGTGTTAGTGGATAGGGTTGTTCGTGACTGCATTGTTGAATTCATAGGATTTGACACCCTAGCGGACCTAGTGATCTTAGACTTGGTTTATTTTGATATAATCTTGATGAGTTGGTTGTCCCCTTACCACGACATTCTAGATTGCTATGGTAAGACTATCACTATATCGGGTCCAAGGTCATCTAGGTTAGATTGAAAGGGAATTGTAGCCCTACTCCTAAGAATCTTATCTCTTATATTTGTGCCCGTGAGTTGATAGAGTGGGGTTGTTCAGCATACTTAGCGCATGTTCGGGACACTAGTTCAGAGGGCCCTTCCATAGAGTCAGTTTCGGTTGTTTGTGAATTCTTAGAGGTATTCCCTACTGATTTTTCCCGGTAAGCCACCGGACCGTGACATAAATTTTTGTATAGACTTGGAACCAGGAATCCGGCCCATTTCTATTCCTCCATACCGAATGGCACCTGCCGAACTGAGAGAGCTCAAGAACCAGTTGTAGGAGTTGCTCAGTAAAGGATTTATTAGACCGAGTGTATCACCGTAGGGTGCCCCAGTTCTCTTTATAAATAAAAAGAATGGTAGTATGCGGATGTACATCAATTACCGCCAGTTGAACAAGGTAACTATTCGGAATAAGTACCCTCTTCCTCAGATAGATGACCTTTTTGACTAGTTACAGGGAGCGATTGTATTTTCAAAGATTGATTTGAGGTCAGGGTATCACCAGCTGAAAATTCGGGCTGAGATATTCCCAAGATATCCTTTTGGACCAGGTACGGGCATTATGAGTTTCTCATCATTTCATTTAGACTCACTAATGCTCCGACCGTGTTCATGAGCCTAATAAACGATATTTTAAAACCCTACCTGGATTTCTTTATTATTATGTATATTGATGATATCTTGGGGTATTCTAAGACCAAGAAGAAGCATGAAAATCATTTAAGGATTGTGTTGGGATTGCTGAAAGAGAACTAGTTGTATGCCAAATTCACCAAGTGTGAGTTTTGATGGATTCAGTGTCATTTCTGGGGAATGTGGTTTCCAAGGAGGGAACCTGAGTTGATCCACAGAAGATGGAGGCGGTTAGGAACTGGGCAAGGCTAACTAACGTAACAGAAATCCAGAGTTTTGTGGGGCTGTCTTGTTACTACCGTCGGTTTGTGAAGGGATTTGCCTCAATCGCTTCAGCATTGACCAAGTTCACACAAAAGGATGTGCCCTTCCAGTTGTCAGAGGAATGTGAAACGAGCTTTCAGAAACTCAAAACTCTGCTGACCACAGCACCTATTTTGGTGTTACTTGTGGAAGGTAAAGATCTTATTGTGTATTGTGATGCTTCATAGTCTAGATAGGGTGTTGTGTTGATGCAAGAAGGACATGTTATTTCATATGTCTCGAGACAGCTGAAGGTGCATGAAAAGAACTACCCCGCGCATGATCTGGAGCTAGCAGCTGTGGTGTTCGCACTAAAAATCTGAAGGCACTATCTGTATGGAGCTCAGTGTGAGGTGTTCACGGATCATCGTAGCTTACACTACATATTCTCCAAAAAGGATCTCAATTTGATGCAGAGGAGGTAGATGGAGTTGCTCAAGGATTACGACATCACCATTTTGTACCACCCAGGAAAGGACAATGTGGTGGCAGATGTGAGCATGAGCAGTCTGGCTTGCTTGGAGACTATTCAACGGTCGATGGCCAGGGAAGTCCATACCTTGGCAAATAACTTAGTGAGATTGTTGTACCGAAATTGGTGGAGTGTTAACCAACCTAGAGGTTAAATCCATGTTGTTAGAGGAAATCAAAACCACACTATTTAAAGATGAAAACCTGAGTAAAATCAGGGATAAAGTCCTGCGGGGAGAGGCCAAGGAAGCAGTGTTAGATGAGATAGGGGTCTTGAGAATAAAGGGGAGGGTGTGTGTTCCCTGAGCTGGTGAGCTAATAAAACTCTCTTGGCAGAAGATCACAACTAGAGGTACTCCATTCACCTCAGAGTCACGAAGATGTACCACAATATAAAATAGCATTATTGGTGGGGTAGGATGAAGTGAGACATTGTGGACTTCGTGGTTCAGTGTTTAAATTGTCAATGGGTGAAGTACGAGCACCAAAATCCTGGAGGAGTTCTTCAGTGAATGCCCATCCCCGAGTGGAAATGGGAGAGGATAGCTATGGACTTTGTGGTTGGTCTTCCCAAGACTTTGGGGAAGTTTGACTCAATTTGGATCATAGTGGACAGGCTGACCAAGTCTGCTCATTTCTTACCGGTCCAGATGACTTACAACACGGAGAAACTAGCCAAGTTGTATGTGAAGAAGGTTATTCAGTTAAATGGGATACCTGTTTCCATTTTGTCAGACAGGGATACTCAGTTTACTTTCCATTTTTGGAGGACTTTGCAGACCGAGTTGGGTACAAGATTGGACTTGAGCACAGCCTTCCATCCTCAAATAGAAGGGCAATCAGAGCGCACTATTCAAGTGTTGGAGGACATGCTATGGGCATGTGTGATATACTTTGGGGGTTATTGGGACAAGTTCTTACCCTTGGCGGAGTTTACTTATAATAATATCTACCACTCGAGCATTGGTATGGCACCTTTTGAAGCCTTGTATGGGAGAAAGTGCAGGTCTCTAATCGAGTGGTTTGACGCATTAAAGGAGTCCTTGAAAAAGGTTCGAATCATTCAGGACCATCTGGTGGCTACTCAGAGTAGGCAGAAGGAGTACGCAGACAAGAAAATCAAGTACATGGAGTTCATGAAAGGGGAGCAAGTACTGCTCAAAGTGTCCCCCATGAAGGGGGTGATGAGATTTGAAAAGTGGGGCAAGCTCAGCCCGAGGTATATTGGACCGTTTGAAATACTTCAATGTGTAGGGAAAGTAGCTTATGAGCTGGCATTGCCGCCAGGTCTGTCTAGAGCGCATCCGACGTTTCATGTGTCCATGATGAAGAAGTACCATGGGGATTGAACTTATATCATCAAGTGGGACTCTATGCTGCTGGATGAGGATATGTCATATAAGGAGAAACCTAAACCAATATTCGCCAGAGAGGTTCGGAAGCTGAGGTCCAAGGAGATTCTGACAGTAAAAGTCCAGTGGAAGGACCGTTCGGTGGAAGAAGCCACTTGGGAGACCTAGGCTAATATGCGGGTCAAGTACCCCCAGTTGTTCATAAAATCTAGTATATATCCTTCTTACTTTTGTATAGACCATTCAGGGATGAATGGTATTTTAATTGATATTTGATGTAACGACCCGTATGTCATTATGGGATGGTTAAGGCTATAGAACACAAAAAACCGGCTAAGAATGAGATGGGAAGGATGTGAAATAAACTAAGTATAGAACTATATATTTTTGGGTAGCTACTGGTCCGATGGACCGCTGCAGTGAGACCGTGGTAGCAGTCGAAGTCCCGCCATGGAAAAATGAGGGAGTAACCGCTGGGACCACCACAGTGACCTTATGACCTCTATAGCAGGTCCGTTGTAGTGGAAAGTGGGAGTTAGAAAGTGAATTTTAAGTGGGAATTACAGGTTTTACCCCATTATTCTCAAAAACTCGATCAGAAAGGCTAAGGCACGGAAATTTTCTCCAGAGCAGTAAAGTACTCTTCGAAGGTAAGAATCCCAATTCTACTACCTCTACTTCGATTAGTGTTTATCCTAGATTGTTTGAGGACCTTTAATGGTGAAAATTATATAAAGAGAAACCCTAAGTTGATGAACTAGGGCTGAAATTGTAAGGAAATGATGGGAGGGTTGATTGCTGAAAATTAGAGTAATGTTTACTTCTTAGGGTCCCTCTTGTTAATGTTGATGGATTAGACAAGGTGAGGACCTAGAACTAGGTGGAAAGGTAGGGTTTTAGATTAAATTGCCCTGAAAAGAGAGGGTTTTGATCGAATCGTGCCCTATCTTGAGGAGTATTTAAAGAAATATTTATATTTATGTAGATTTCGAACAATCTGAAGCATTGAGCAAGTGCAAAGCTCCTTCAAAGTAGCGAAGCCAATAATTTCAAGTAATCGAGGTAGGTTACGATTTATAGGAGTAGACCTATTTAATGGAAGGTATAGTGTGCAATGTTGATATTTGATTAGTCTTCAGACGTTTACGTGATATGTAAGTCTATTGTTGTTAATTTATCTTTTGAACATGACTATGATGTGATATTGAATTGTGATGACCTGTTTATAAGATTATGTATATGATAATAGAATTAAATGTGTTGAACGTTTAGTAAAGAGATTATACTCCGTTAATGAGAGAATTGTTGGTTGATAATGTCTTATTAGAGAATTAGATTGTAACTGTTTGTATGACGCAATGATCCACTTGGCATTTCATGTGAGGATGATGAATGAAAAGATTTTAAGATATGAATGTTGAGTGGCTCGTACCCTAGGGGAGTATCCGGGTGAGAAATAAAAATATTTGAGTGCCTCATATCCGAATGGAGCATCCGAACGAGCATATGAGTAGGAGCGGGTGCCAAGTAGGCACAGTACATGAATTTCTAGAGTCCTCTGCAAGTCATGACTGGTTGGGCTTAAGTAAGACCCACTAGCATGTGTGTACATGATTCGCGTGGTTGAGTGTTAAGAGGAGATGGCAGAGGCGTGTGCCCATCATGTTATCCTTGGTTGTGTTATTCACTTATAGTGTGTAATTTCATTTATGTTTATGAGGTGGATGTGAAATGTACTACGAGGATGTGCTAACTTATTGTGGAAATGTTGCAAATTGATAACAATGAACGTGGCGTTAATGCTAAGTGCGACTTGGTTACTATGTATGGTGGTTGAGTAGTTGTCACTAGGAATAACTGAGGATTTGTAATTCTTACTTGCAATTGTGCTTATTTTATTATGGTCGTTGATGGATTCATGGTGTTATCTGAAATGTAATTGTTGATTTTATTGAATTGTGTGATGGATGAGCTGAGAAGGGAGTAGCCTGTCGAGCTACTGCATAAGCAGTGTCGTTGATGCGGGACCATTTTCGCTGCGGCGGACAAGTGACCGCTGCAATGAGAGGCATAATCCAGTGAGCAGGCCGACTGAATCCTGTGTAGAACTATTATTCATAAAATGACTTGTAATTCTGCTTAAGGTTGAGGACTCTCTTTATATATCTATTTTTGTGCTTAGATGTTATTATGTAAGGTCGGCAGATGATGTCTACCAGTACTGTGTCATGTACTGACCCTACCCCTGCATTCTATCTCAGTGTAGAGTTTGAGCCCGACAGTTATTCACGCCCTCACATGTGAGCCAGCAGCCTTTGTGAATCAAGAAGGTGAGCAGATGAGGATGCAGACCACTCCTTTTTAGCAGATGTCCTTCTTTCGGACACTCGAAATATTTTATTTCATTTTTGGTTTTAGTTTTCTTAGCTTGTAATAAATTAGACGTCTGGTGCAATGACAATCAGATTCTAGGAAATTGTTATTTTGATTTCGTACTCGAAGTGTACCGATTTGAAATTGTTCTTTTCATAATAGTTGTTTCCTTTTTAAAAAATGTTTAGATTATGTGAATAGTATTGGGATTCGCTGGTTCACCCACCGGAGGGTTAGTGTGGGTGCCAATCATGACCATTTGGAATCGTGAAAAATTGTATATGAAAGCACATGAAGACATCTGGACACATACTTCTCCTATGGATGGTAGTTGGTATTGGAGGAAAATTCATTCTCTTAAAGCTGTTACGAAGGATTGGTACAACCAAGATAGGTACATTCTCACTTTATACGGGGAGTATTCTATTACTAAAAGTTATCTGGCACTGATAAGAGATCAGAGGAGGTTGAATGAGGCAGAGTTAATTTGGAATATAGTAACTTAGCCCAAACATAGATTCATAGTATGGTTGGCTGCTGAGAACAGGCTTTTGACTAAAGATAGAATGCATAAAATGAATATCCCATTTGATGATGATTCTTGTGGTTTGTGTGAAGCACAAGTCCAGGAAATAACTGATCATTGGTTCATGGAATGTAAATGGATAACAAAGGTTCGGGAGAGTCTGGACAATGGAAAGGCATCACAATGTGTGCAGGTAATTTGAGGAGAATGCTACAAACACTTAAAGGGAGGAGATGCAATCAATTCAAAAAGGAAGTTTTGGAAGATATATGGGTAGCTATCTATTACCATACATGGAGAGCAAGGAACATGAAGCAATTCAAAGGGGTTACTATATGGCCAATTGATGCAATTGTACAGATTAAGAGAGATACAGTAGCTAGACTAGAGAACTTCTATGCCTCTAAGAGAGCACATAGCAGCAGAGCTTTCTTACTTAGTTTGCAGTAGTAGGGCTTTATTTTATGCTTGTTTACAGCAAAACCTCTCTTGGAGGTGAGATGATCCTGCTTTGTAGTTATTTTGTTGGTTACTAATAGTAATATTTCACAGTTGTTACCAAAAAAAATTTGATCATTGATTACTTATACATATTCATAGTATTTGCAACAAATTTCAGTTACAAAAAATGCATTGTAATCACAAAACAAATAAAAAGAATGATTTTATTTATTAGACTTATAGGTACAATTTTATGTATTCTCCTATTCTTGTATTCTAAATTTTTTTCGTGATGTGAGGATTGTTAATAGCGTATTTTTTGAATATGGAGTGATGTGGATCTCATTGTGATAGATTTAATCGCTAAGAACGTTGGGCAACACTCGGGTATTTCAGCTTGATCTTAAGAAAGAACACTTTTATTTAATCACAAAAGAACATTTTTACTTAATCACTTTGTTCTTAAGAAAGATAATATTTAATATAGTGAACTCTTTGTGAATACCCAAAATTTTTTGAGATATTCGAAATATCTGTTTGAGGAAATATATATTTCTCTACGAATGTGAACTAGGGTTTAGAAGGAAATAACTTTCAGAAAATCTTTAATAAACTTTTGAACTAAAAAATCATGAATTAAATTTATCTTGTCGAGGTCCAACTTAAATCGGATAAAAAATTTTATGTCTGCAGCAAGCACAGGTGACAGGACACAGGTGGTTTTTATTATATATGGAGCAAATAAAGAGATAAATTAAGGTTAAAATTGTTTTTCCATCTTGTTTAAGATAAACATATAGAATTTGTTTTAAAAATTCATGCAAAATAATTCTCCTCAATATTGTAATATTTCAGAAGTATAATTTGTAACGAGTACTTTGTTTAATGATTCTTTAGGGACTAATAAATACATTTCCCACGATAAATTTTCCCCCGGTAATTTTCTTAATTATTATTTTTTTTCGTTCAATTTATATGTCTTATCTTTTTTTTTAATCTATCGTAAAAAAAATATCTCTTTCTATATTTAGTAATTTTTCAATTCCAACTATCAAATCACGGGAAAGAACTTAAGCTAAGAGCAGCTTCGTTATTATCTATTTCTCTCACAATTATTGTACATGATTAAGATATATGTAAGATTATATTGTAATGGACAAGGATAGAAATAGTATAATTCCACAAGGATACAAGCACTGCATGCGGTCCTTAAGTGGAGGACCTCGGCTAGATCCTCGTGGCTTATTTTTTAAGGGATTTCTAATATTTTCAATAGTCCCCCGTATTAGTTCGGATTAGGGGCAGTGGAGGGTCTCACCTAGATCCTCATGGCTTGTCTTTCAAGGAGTCTCTAATATTTTCAACAGTCCCCGATTAGTTCGGATTAGGGATAGTGGAGATGGGAACCCCTCTCAATACATGATCATAGGTACTTAGACTCCTTTGTTTTTGGAGTCGCTGAGGACCATCTCCTTATCTGTTTAGTTTTTAGGGCGAGATACGAGTTGGACTCCCATTTTCGTTTTTTTTTTTTGGCCCCATCCTCACCCTTGGCCTAACCCTCATCCTTAAAGATGTTCTGACCTTTCCATGTTCATAATCCTATTTAATTTATTGCGAAATATCTGTGTATTATGTTGAGTATCGGTCTAAATCCATCGCGTTAAGTCCTAGATATGGAAACATATTTCCAGTGGACAGACCTTCATGATTCCACAAAGAGTTATAACAACATATTGAAATAATACCACAACTGCCAATCCCCAAAGATGGCATCATCATCTCCATTGACAATAAAAATTGTAAAAAAAAAAAGTTAAAGACGAGTGGATTAAGGTCAACCAAGTTCATTTTTTTAGGTTAAACCATCAAGGTGGGGAGAGGGAGGAGATGTGATTACAAGTGTGGATATTACTCAAAAGAATAGAAAAATAGAAGTGAGGAGATGGTTGAGAGTCTTCTTCATGGAAATTCTAAGAAAATAAAGAGATTATTTGGATGATTTAAGTAATTTTCTAATGCCTTTTATTCTTATAAGAGGATGCTTTTATAGGCCACAAAAGACAAACCGTCGCTCCAATGTGAAAAATTACTGCACACTTAAAACTGAAAAATCTATCTAGTAGTACGTGCCTACTTTTGATGCTTTGTCTAGAACTGATTGGGGTTAAATTGATGCGGGCTTGAGATTGATTGTTGAATTCTTAGAGGGCCATCATGAGGACGTCCGGTTGTAAAATGACTTTTCTTAAGAAAAGATCTTAAAGGATGCTTGATCCTGAGGCGGCTTTTCTCAAGCCGAATCTAAATCAGTTTAGGTCTCCCTGAAGACGATCCTTCCACGTCTGTTTGGATTACAATAAATATCTCTTTAATTTTGATTTCACCCTGTGTTATGATTCGATATTTCTTTTTACTATAGTTTTCCGTACAGTAAATTTTCTTAGTTTCAACTTTTATTTAATCTTAAAAATTAACCAGATTGACACTTGATGGCAACTAGAAGACAACTAAAAGCAGCAAATAAGGAGAAATATAATTTCGGTGTACTGACAGAACAACTAGTTCCAACTTCCAATTAATAACATCATGAATTAAATTGGACACACCACATGTACACCAATAATAGTACCATTGACTTTATTTTTGTAATTAACG
>JACEIK010009380.1:8683-29186 GCA_018107945.1 Datura stramonium
TATAAAAATATATGATGATATTAATTTGATATTCATTAATGAGTAAGAATGAGAATTTTCAAGAAATATATGATTACTAAAAGTGATAATATTTTTATATGTTTGTCTCAAGAAATATATGATCATTAAAAGTGATAATATTTTTAAAAGTGATAATATTTTTATATGCTTGTTATAATTACAGCTGAAAATATATCATAGAAATTCTCTATGTTATATGCATACCTTGATTTGCTTCAAATATAGATCTAATAAGTGATAATATTTTTATATGCTTGCAGGTAATTACAAATGAAAATATATCATAGAAATTCTCTATGTTATATGCATACCTTGATTTGCTTCAAATATAGATCTAATACGTATCCTATTCTTGTAGTAAATCTAATCTGGTAGTAACTAAATTTACTCCCGGTTGTAGATCTAAATTTAGTCCTAAAATAATATACTATAAAATTTATTCCCAAAATAGTAAATTTGAAATTTACTCCCGAATTAGTAACAACTTTAAATTTACTTTTAAAAAGTTAAATACTCCTGGGGCTTACTTTTGAAGTAGTAAGAATCGACATCTACTCCTAAAGTAGTATAATGTTGAAACTTTAGTTTCACTCGGAATAGTAAAATTCTAAAGAATTTTTCTAAAATAGAATAATATGAAAATATCTCGAGAAATATTTTGAAGCAACGACTTTGTTTTTTATCAAAATAAAGGGGAGCAATTGATAAATATTGTATTTAGAGCAAATTCAAATAATTATATTTCATTCTCCGAAGCGAATGAAAGAAATACCACAACTTACCTCCCGCATGGATAAACTAACAAAGAATATAAATATTTTTTTAGTATGAGAAGGTCATTGTAATACATACCTATCATATGTAGAAACATCTTGAATAAATTTATTAAATATCATTCTGATGCAAATATAACAAATCTTATTAAATATTATTAATTTTTTCAAAGAAAATAACAATTCATGGAGAACCGAAGATTAGGCCGACTACTTTAGTAGAGAAAGACCTACAAAAATTTATTCTTACCCCTTATCCTTTCTTTTCACTGCTTGGCTAATTTCTTTTCCTAGAGGACGAATTAGCTGGGGCTTGATGTTCACTTTGATACAAAATATTTAAATGTTAATTAATATCCCGAATGAGATGTTTTAAATACCGAAGCTTAACTTGATGTCTACTTTTTGTTATTTATTAATTTACTATTATTTTAAAAATATTCACTTATTTTTATTTATTTTATGATACTAGTAGTATCTAAATTTGCTTTCATGATATTTCTAAATATCTAAACAATTTTTGATAATATAAATTAATTATCAAGGTCTCCGTAAGAGACTAATTGTTTGTCCATAGCACCATGACACCAATAGTGCCCAAATAATATCAGATATGAAAATATAATAAAGCTCCCAAGAGAGTTTATTTATTATTTGTCATTCATCTATAATACATACAAAGTTGCTGTGATCAAAATACTGTGTTGTAGTAAATTTGAAGTTTATTTATAAAAATGGTTAATACTACAAAGGATTAGAAGATTAAATATCTCCAAATTACTATGGGTAAAAAATATGCATATAAAAGGTTATCCCATTTGTAAGCATGATGAAATTACATGCTACAACAAGAAATTAGAAGTTTATTGATGTGAAATTACGGCATAAGAACCCGAAGTTTACTAAAATAACTAACATATCATGGTAAACTCAAGTTTATTAGTACATATATTTTTACAACTTGACATGACCGTTTTAGTCCCGATATGATGTTCCAATCGAGTATTCAAAACACATTGAAGAACTAGAAGCTTCTTCAAGAAATCTTTCGTGTTACTTGTTCTAATAATAAGTTGATTATATTAGCTAATGTTGGGATTGAATATCCAAAATTTTGAAAAGTATGAACCCAAGGATATTGTTAAATATATGTAACATATTTAGGCACATATCATGCTAATCAGATCCCTAGAATTAGGCACATATCATGCTAATCATCCCTTAGAATTAGGCACATATCATGCTAACTATATCCCTTAATTAGGCACATATCATGCTAACTGCATTCCTTAGAATTAGGCACATATCATGCTTCTAAGTTTTGTATATATACGTTTATCTTAATGAGAATCATCATAATTATTTCACAGACGATTTAAAACGATCTTTTTTCTTCCTTCCGCAAAGCTCCCGAGCCTTCTTCTTCTTCTTCTCCATTACTCTTCTTTTCTATTCTTCTTTTCCGTCCACCATGCCTGATAACAAGAGCACTTTTCATCCCGCACTTGTGGTTTCGAATATCTGTAACCATATCTCCATCAATGAAATGGAGAATGTCCAATACTCCACATGGGCTAACTCTTCAAAATCACCGCACGTTCTCATAAGGTCCTTCATCATATTATTCCTCCCCTTGTCAGTGGGCAAAGAGTAGCCCTTCGACCGAGGATAAAAAGGAATTATGGTCGACTCTTGATGCTACTGCTTCTTTCATGGATTTATGCTACAATCTCTAACGATCTCTTGCATACTATTATCGAACCCGATGTGCTATGGCCATGGAAGCTTCGGGAATCACCCGTGATATTTTCCAAGATAACAAAAATTCTGCGTGGTAACTCGGGAAGCCGAATTTTCCAATACAAAGATTTGAGAATTTTCCGAACGTTTCGCCATATTGTCGGGTCTCAAGTCTCGCAGATCAATTAAAGAATGTTCTGAGCTACTGGGTATCGAATAGCTCATTGTATTCAACTCGTTTTCGGTCTCACGAGAGCATATCGGGGGCGTTGGTACTGGATTCTCCGACAAAAGTGACCCTTACCTCCATTCCTATCAAGCCCTAGCGATGTTGACTTTAGAAGAGGCCGCTTACAAGGATAGCGCGCAGCTCTGAGTCCGCTTGCTGTTGTCGCCGGATCGGAGTACGGTGATCTGGGTTATCCATCCTCTCATTCAAACCATTCTAATCATCGTGGGAAGCAATACGGCAAACTACAAGAATTCTCGGGGGCGAAGGGTTCCTGGCGCAGCGTCCCGTGGGGGACGCCAGGTCGGGCCTCATTTTGGTGGTGTTTCTGGTGGACAAAGCAAAGAATAATCCCGCTCGGGAAAGAAACTTTACTATGACAAGAAGAGCGGGTCACAACCGTGGCCAAATTTTCTCCTTCGGGGCTGGGAGGCCACAATCGGGCCACTCCACCTGCCCATATCCAACACAAGGGTGGGCTCGGGGCCCAATGAGTAACAAGTGGGCAACAAAGCAAATTGGCTCTGGGCCACGACCACGCTAGCCTTACGGGTTCAACCAAGCAAGGCCCGCTACATATGCACCAACGGATATAGCTTCGGGTGATGCATACTATGTCGCAACTCGGGACGACACATACATGGACACGAGCTACTATATGACTTTCTCCAATGGTACTCTCTCGTCTTATTTTAATTAGAGTAATCATAATAGTGGTATTACCGTGGGCACGGGGTCATATTATTCCACCATGGTTATGGTCACACGCCTGACTAATCATAATCCTCCTTGTCCCTACACAATGTCTCTTTCATGCTCCCAAAATCATTGAAAACCTACATTTCGTCCGTAAGTTTACTAATGACATAATTATGTGACAATGAGCCTGATCCTTGGGGTTTTCCGTGAAGGATTTTCAGACGGGGAAGCCAATACCGAGATGTGATAGTTCTAGTGGGCGACCTTGATCCTCTTACCTCTTCCATCAACAATTAAGCCCTCCACTCAACCTTTGGCACCATTTCACCTACTCGTACACTGCCAGTCATCCGGCAAGCCTGCTTTAGATGTTCTGTGCTAAATAAAAGCATTTGATTGTAATCGTTATTCAAGTTCTAGCATTTGTCGATCTGTCTTTTTGGAAAACATATTAAGTTGCCATTTGTTTCTTCAAAATCAAGTACTATTATGCCATTTGGATATTATTCATAGTGATCTTTGGACATCTCCTATTTTCGAAGTTCTATGGGCATAGCTAAATATTATGTTGTTTTCTTTAGATGATTATTCTAATTTTCTGTGGACTTTTCCCATAGCTAAGAAATCTGATGTGTTTGACAAATTCTTAGCTTCTTTTTAAAGTTTCATATTCTCACCTAATTTGAACAGTATTAAGCATCGTGCAATGTGATAATGGTAGGAGTTCGACAATGGCCCTTTTTTGGGAGTTTTGAAAACAAATGGCATAGTTCTTCGCCTTTTCGTCTCATACTCGTCTCAAATGGTAAAGTCGAAACGAAAAATTCCTGGCCTATAAATAATATTACTCGTACTCTTTTTAGCTCATGCCTCTCTTCCCTTCTTTTGGCATCATGCATTTGGCTACATATCTTCTTAATGTTCTTCCAAGCAAGCTTTTGGGAAATATATCTCCACTTCAAATTCTTTATCATCGATTCCATCTTTCACATCATCTCTAAGCTTGCAAGCCAGGTTATCCTCTTTTCCATCTACAACCATTAATAAGTTGCACCTCTATTCAACTCCATGTGTCTTTTTGGAATATCCTCCGAATCACCGTGGCTATAAATGCTATGACTTGTCCTCAAATAAGATTATAATTTGTCAAGACAAGTAGTTTGATGAAACATGTGTTTCCTTTTGCACACCAGCTACTCCTTCTCAGTTTCTACTTATGATTTTTTATGTGATGATATTTCACCATATACATTGCATCACTTACGAAATCGTAATCTTTTCCTTCTACTCAGCCTACAAACGGGCCCAAACACATGACCACCTCCACCTTCTACCGACTCGGCCTACTCCTACGAGCCTGCACTCGCGCCCACAAACCCAGCCCGCCTCCCCACACCTCCCGCTCAAACATCAAATTCCTTGCCCACCACCCACCACCCATGGTCACAGCTCAAACATAGTATTTTTAAACCCAATAGAAAATACGACCATGCATATGCTACTACGCTACACTGGGCCCCCAATAACACGTAACCCAAGAAGCCCTTCGTGACCCGAATTGGAAGTTGGCCATGGACGATGAATATGATGCTCTTTATTAAAAATAAGACGTGGGAGTTGGTGCCCTGTCCACCTAATGTGAATGTTATTCGTTCTATGTGGATTTCGCTCATAAAGAAAATCTCGATGGTGTTTTTAAGAGGCATAAAGCCCGTCTTGTGTGATGGGAAACTCAAAGAGGCATTGATTGTAGGAAACATTTAGTCCTGGTAGAAACCGGCTACCATTTCGTACGCTCTTTCTCTTTTCTCTCGTCAAAGGCATGGCCTATTCATCAGCTTGGATGTTAAAATGCCTTTCTTCATGGCGAGCTACAAGAAACAAAAAGGTATATGCATCAAACTATCAGTATTTCCGGATCGTACTATCCAAATTATGCATGCTATTACGTAAGTCAGATGGACTCAAACAGGCACCCCGAGCTTGGTATAAGCGATTTGCTGATTATGTCATTTTCCTTGGTTTCTCTAATAGCAAGTGTGATAATTCGTTATTTATTTATCGCAGCGGTCGGATATGACATATTTTGCTTATGTCGATGATATTATTCTCATCCGCATCTTCTAATGCTCTCCTGGCTATCTATTGCGAAGCCGCCGTAGTGCTCAAGGCTTTAAGGATCTGGGCACTTAAATTATTTTCGGGCATTGCGCGACATATGGGTGGTATGTTCCTTTCACAACGCAAAGATGCCGAGCAACACCGAGCGAGTCAATGTCTTATTGCAAGTCATCTTCTACCCTCGTCACATAAAGGAGAAGGTTAAGGCAACTTCTGGTACTCCCTATGCAGGATCCGTCTTATATAGGAGTCTTGCTGGGTCTCTTCAATATCTTACATTCACCCGACTGCATATTTGTTATGCCGTTCAACAAGTTGTGTTTACATATGCATCCTAGAGTTGATATATGCAAGCTCTCAAACGCATTATCCTAGATATCCAAGTACAATTGACCATGGTCTCCATCTCTACTCATCTTCTGCTTCATCCCTTGTTTCCTTATACCGATGCCGATCAGCGGCGTCTTGACACGAGACGATCTACCGGTTATTGTATATTTGGGTGATAATTTGATTTGTCTTCTAAGAGACAACCCACTCTTTTCTGGCCCAAAGGCCGAAGCCGAGTATGTGGTGTGGCAAATGTAGTATCCGAATCACGTTGGTTACAATTTGCTTTGAGTTAATCGTCCAATTAAACAGGTTACACTTGTTTATTGTGATAATGTTACATTACTTATCTGAGAATCCAAGCAACATCAACGTACTCAAACATATTTCAGAGATGGACATTCATTTTGTAATGAAAAGTCGTCAGGGTCGTGTTCGTGTTCTTCATGTACCTTCCCGATATCGATCGTGCATATCTTTACCAAGTGGTCTACCGCGAGTTCTATTTCAAGATTTTCGTGACGCCTCAAGTCCGACAACCTCCTGCCGATCACGGGGTGTTAATATATGTAAATATATTTAGGCAATATATCATGCTAATCGTATCCCTTAGAATTAGGCACATATTACGCTAACTCAGATCCCTTAGAATTAGGCACATATCATGCTAACTATATCTCGAATTAGGCACATATCATGCTAACTGTATCCCTTAGAATTAGGCACATATCATGCTTCGGTTTTGTATATATACGTTTATCTTAATGAGAATCATTGAGGAATTATTTCTAATAGATATGGGTCAATTCACCTTCCATGTGATGCTTAAATAGATGCATCTATAAGATGGTCACATGTGCGTGTATTGTTAACCTGTAATTTGACATTTGCAAAGTTGTTTGTTTAATATAAACGTAGTTAAGAGCATAATTTTTAGATTGTGAAATCAAGACAATCCATCTTGATAATGTTGGTCTATATCCAAGTTAATTTGGTGTTGAATGTCTTCGGTAAATAGTTGAATCATTTCTTATGAGAATAAAACTTGATATGTTGGTCTATTATATGATATATAACATACGATAATTTTTGTGCACATCAGACCAATAAATTATGATTAATACCCCCTTCGCTCACTTGGTTTAGGGTCAGGAACCAATCTAATAGATTTTGAAGTGCAGCATCTAATTTATTGAATCTATCACGATGCACACTGATGAATTCTTCAAAGAAGGTCGATAAATATTAGTTTTTCTAACATGATGGGGAGAAAATAAGTAGTTAAGAAATATATTATGAACTATCATCAGTATGATCCTGATTCAAAGATAATCAAGTCAAGTGCTAGAAGCATTTGCTGATCCAAAATTAATTTTATATTTTAGTTGCAAAAGTTTCTATTAAATTAATGTCCTGAAGGACAAAGTCTACAACATGCATGAAGCATTATAGACCAATTGGATTGAAATGCAATATTTTTTAAAAAAGAATGGAGCAAATGATTATAATAAGAAGGCAATGTGCTCTTGAAGAACCTATGACACAACACTTCATAAAACCTTATGAGAGGTTTAGGTACCTAAGAAAAATAATGGAAGCGACGAGATCTCAATTAGTTGTGTACTGTTGCAAATACAAATGATATACTGTTAGCTTTGATATAATATAGCACGCAATACTATAAAAGAGTACCTAAGAAAATAATGGAAGCGACGAGATCTCAATTAGTTGTGTACTGTTGCAATACAAATGATACTGTTACTTTGATATAATATACACGCAATACTATAAAAGATTGTGAGGATCTCATTTTACGACGTTAAAGCATGCTATTGTAGAAATAATTATCATGAAATGGTGTATTTTGATAAGCATAAAGCTTATTTGACTTGTAGTTCAAAACACTAAGATATTATGCTTTAAATATAATGGATATTGTCACTTGACAAAATTTATTAAAAAATTTCTAAATGACTCAAAATACCTAAAGCATTTTATGTATAAGTTTTAGAAATTTTATTCATAATTCTTATATAGGTTAAATTAGGTAAGGCGAATATGAATTAATCGCCTTAATAAATATTCATCGTATATTATTATTTATCTTTATGTCCGTACATTGTTATGATAGTTGAAGATTTGAATTGAAACTCTTGAAAGTTTTCAAAAGCTACTATTATTTGAGGAAAGAAATTGAAAAGAGAAACCTGCAGAATTGGATTGATTCTAGAGTATGATATGAATATTTTTGTGCAAGAGAGACATTTATATATTTTTCTATAACTATGAACATGATATAGTTATACTCTTATATGGAGATACTGAAGTAAGATCAATCAGGGTAGAGCTAGGGGGAGAGGGGGTTCATCTGAACTTTCTAAGCCAAAAAATTATACTGTATATATAAGATCAAATTTTAAATTTGTGTGTGTGTGTTATAATGAACCCCTTAAACACAATAAACTTATCTCAATGGTCGAGGGGGTTTAATTCTGCTTTAGGGTTGCAGGTTCAATTCCAACTAACTACTGCTTGATTATGTTATATTATTTACTATTGTAGCCTTGGAGGTCTCTTATAAAAATATATAAATATTAATATCATAATTTTTGAATTATTTTCATAGTAGAAATTTTTTACAACTAACGTAGCATATTTAATGAAATTCTATCACTTATATTCGTATATCCTCCACCTTTCTGATAAGATAAGAATTATATTTGAATTTTTATTATTTGTTTCTCTTTTTCTCTTGTTCGTAATTCATAAATCATATTAATCTCTTTATTGTACACAAACTTTACTGATTTCAAAAATAATATGTGGTTAAATAGGCACTAATTCAAAATAAGAAGAAAAAAGCTCAAAATAAAGTAGAATACTGTAAATTGAGAAAAAAAATATAAGAAATTTAAAGAAGGGTTCAATAGAGTAGGACAGAAATAGGAAGAAATATTAAATAACGGCATAACAAGGTGAGCAAAATTTTAGCAGTTTAAGATTAATCTTACCCTTCGTGCCCTACCCCACCCCATTTATCTTTCTGCAATCTTTACGACAACAGATATTACTTCTTCTTATTTTGAATCCCTTTGTTGGAAATTCTGTCTTCGCCCTTGAGATCAATGACATATTACAAATGAAAGCCCTTATATTATATGAATGCGCTTATCCTGATGAATATTATTAAGTTTCTTTTAAATATACCAGGCATTCAACTGATCGACATAAGCGTTTAATCAAAATATAATATTTATTTTTGTGAAGGGCCACTGTTATACTATGGTGTTCCATGTGACAATCAAACATATAAAAAATAACAAAGGTTTACGAAGAAATCAATGTGTGTACTGGGCCTGATTCCAACAATATTCCACATGACAATCAAACATATAAAAAATAACAAAGGTTTACGAAGAAATCAATGTGTGTACTGGGCCTGATTCCAACAATATTATATGACGATGATACAACTCTACCAAAGGATCAAAGATGAAAATGATTAATCAGTTCATCAAATGACAATTTGACATATCTGATCACAATAAAGGCTTTGGCTACCTCAACATGTGATTATTTAGTGTACAAGATTGAAGCACAATCATCTTCAAGAATTATGCAATGCTTTAAGTAATTTTTATAAAATATACAATCTAATATAAAATATTACATTCACATAACCCATATTTTAATATTACACTCACATAGCTTTTTTTTTGGCAACAGTGCTTATATAATATTATACATATTTTTACACTGTTATATAAAATTCTACAACTTAATACAAACAATTGTATCTGATCTCCTACGAACTTTAACTACGAAACTCTATCTAAAATGGGTCAAAACTTTTTCAAATAGCTTCAAATTTTAACCACAACTTCGAAATGACATCACTAACAAATCAAAATCATTAATTTATTAAAAAATCAACAAATTTAAAATCTATTTGTGAGTTTTCAAACTTTAAAAAATTTCAAAATAAAATTTTAAATTTTTAATTTAATTCACATAATTAATAATTATTATTTAAACTTTATAATTATAAAATTATCAAATATACACATTATATCTATTTATCTGAATGCAAAATCATGAATTAAGAAAAAAAAGGGACAGAAAGAAGCAATTGAAACAAATAAATAAAATAAGAACGAAGAAGAAGAAAGAAAAAAAAAAAAGAAAAAAAAAAGCAACAACAAAAAACAATAGAAAAAAATGAACAAGCAAAAGAAAAAAAGGAAAAGAAATAGCGGGAGAAAAAAGAAGAAAGAAGAAAAAAAGAAACTAGTAAAAAAGATTATGTTAAAAAGGTAATAAACTAAAATAGGGTAATTATTTTACCTTATAAAGTGTAATTTTCTCATGTTTTAATAGGTGGTAGTAAAATATGTGTGCTTTTATTTTTTTCCTTAACCAAAACTTTATATCATTGAATTTTTAACCGGCTTGCAATTCGTATTACTAGATTCTTGATTTATTTTATAGCCAGATATTAACGAGACAAATTATTAATTAATAAATATGTAATGAGGGAATATCATAGACACATTCAATTATGAATGTCCATTTATGTAAAGTCGGGAGTAGGGAGTAGTACATTATTATCAACTCTCCTTTTTCAAAAAGCAAATTATTAGGAGCGTGAGAATCACTCTCCTTAGCGTGGCCTTCTTTCGTAAGATGAAAGTGCTAAACACACTTACCAGATTCACGTGCACTAGACACTATGAACGACAGCCCCTTTTCAGCCCGGACTCTGCAGTTTTTGGCTTTTGGATTTTCTATTCAACACATATAATATTCAACTATTTATACATCCAAAATTCTCATCTCCATCCATATATCTAAAACTCACAAAATCCCCGGCGAAGCACCGGCGACCAACACAAAGTCGTCAAAACACACACATATATACACGCACGACTCCAACTTGCAGAATTATAGACATATAGAATCAAGGTGCGTAGTGCAGAGGAATGGCGATGGTGGACGCGGAGGCGATTGTGAAGGAACTGAGGGGGACTTATGCCAGTGGGAAGACCAAGAAGTACGAGTGGAGAGTGTCGCAGTTGAAAGCTCTGTTGAGGATTGCTGAGCATCACGAGAAGGAGATCGCCGATGCTCTTAATTCCGACCTCTCTAAGCCTGAACTCGAAGCCTTTATTCACGAGGTTTATCACTCTTCTCCCTCTCCATCATCTCCATATCTGTCTCTCTATGCGCTTTCGCTTGCATTTAAATTATCTACATATAATTTCATAAACAGCAACAGGGGCGGAGCTAGAGGGATGCAACCCCCTTAGTTGAATTGTATGTCTGAGGTTAAAAGTTATTTTTTGTATATACATAATAGATATCCAATCTCCTTGAATTTTTTGTGTATTGAATTCTGTATATATTGAATGTCCTAGTGAAAATTCTAGCTCTCCACTAGACATAAAGGAAGAGTGAATTCCGTAATTGGTTGTATTTCGTTGTGCGGTAGGAAATACCCTCTTGCTATAATATTTGAACAATAAAGTTGAGGATTGATAGGAAATTTTGAGTTTCCAGCAATATGGAAAATAAAGTTGGGATTGGAATTATCGCGTGTTGATTTATTAAGTATACTCTGCTTTCTCAGATTTGGAACTCCTCTAGTGATTTTTATTACAACCTTATGGTTTTTGAATTAATCATTGGATTTCCTTTTTCGGACTTGTTTCTTTGAGTCTTTTCTTCCATTGGTGACTTTTATATTTCCTTGAACAGTCACATGGAAAGAATTAGTAATATATCTTGAACGGCTCGAAGTAATTGTACAATTCTAGTATTGGTTTAGTAATTGAAAATTTTACAGACTTCTTTTGATTGTTGGGTATTTTTCTGCTTGTAAATCAATTATGTAAAGTTGGATTTTCTGTCTTTTCTTCGTAATGAAGCAAGGGTACATGACTGCATTACAGACTTGAGTATTGTAGAAGATAACTAGTGATATTTTTCTTTCTTGGTTTCAGATGTAGTATTTAGATTTTAGTTAGATAGTCTAGTGCAAATCGAGTTCTCTTATCTTTTCATGTTTAGTTTTCTGGCTTCTAGTTGTTGAATGTTCTCGGAGTGAATTATGTGGTTGTATTAAGATTAAAGGCAAATCAAACATATATTCTGACTGCTACTTTATTGATGGATGATCTTTGTGTCCCTTCAAACAGTAGGACAAAGATTATGCTGATCTGGACCTCCTTTTTATTATTTTAGATGGTCTGAATTTTGGACAAGAATTAAGCTGGACAATTGTGCAATTTATAAAACTGACTATTGTCTCTTTTGTTGTTTCCATACGTCATTCTCTTGCGAGGGACTGAGTTTACACCAATAGATAGAGAGGAAATATTTGTGACAACTTATAACAGGAAGGACATAGCAGTGCCAAGAAAAATAACTGTGTCTCCTTTCATCAATGGATCAGGAGTACTGTCAGTTAGCCAGCAGTTACTAAATACAGAATCTGAAATAAATTTTGAACACCTTTCATCTTCTGTTATCTACTTAAAGTAAATATACATTTCATAAACAGGAAATTCTGGTAGCATACTTATTTATAGCTGTGCCCAATATGACCAATGGATGGTTTGACTAAGGTTGATGTTCTAGAGTTTTATGATGACATGATTATTCCGGAAATAGTTGAAGTATTGGGAAGGCTTAATTATAACCTATTGATTAAATTCAATATCTAAGTCCAGTAAAATTGACCCCGTTCAGTTACATCGAAGTATTTGGGGAAATACATTTCTTTTTTTCTGTTTTGATAATAGCAGAAATAGTTTTATCATGAAGGTATAGAAGCTCACGGGAAAGGCATAGATATCTTATATTTAGTCAAGCGGACCCACTTTTCTTTCTGTCTTCTGATTCATATGTACTTTTAATGCAGATTGCTATGACGAAAGCATCATGTAAGCTTGCATTGAAGGAACTAAAACAGTGGATGAAGCCGGACAAAGTAAATTTTTATACATATTTACTGATAATACATACTATCTTGGTCACTTATTAATAGAAGCTCACTGATGCTAACATATGGAAATTACAGGTCAAAACTTCAATAACCTCGTTTCCTTCAACCGCTGAAATATTTCCGGAACCCCTTGGTGTTGTATTGGTCATATCAGCATGGAACTATCCGTTCTGTATGTGGAAAACTGTCTATTTATCTTCTTCATAAGTACATGTGATTATTTTTCCTCTTATTTTCTCCTTTTAATATATCTTTAAGCAAGTCTCAAGTTGGAAACCAGACTAATCACTTTACTCTGCAGTTCTGTTATGTTATAAACCTTTATAATCAAGGGTTGTGGTGACTCTTTAGACTAAATACTATATGGGTGAATAATATCAATAACTGTGAATGTTAGGATGGATCTTCTTGCTTTTTGTTTTTGCAACTTTAGATCTGTGACTCACAATGCGGAGAGAAACATACCCTCACTCATTTAGGCTGACTGTCTGTGCCTGATCTATCTGTCAATGAAGACTAGGTCATATTTAGTATAAAAGTTTCACTCTGGTCGAGCTATTTTTGCTTTACCTGAATAAAAGTCCAAATACAAGCAGATTGCAAGGTGCCTTTGTCCTTGTTGATGTTGAGTTTTTCCATTAACCTTTATCAGTAATTTAATAGTTGTCTGGGTTTTTTTGAAAGTTGCTGTGCGGATGTATTAATCAGGTATTGATACTATGTTCTTCCCTCCCTCTTTATTCTATTCCAGTGTTGTCCCTCGATCCAGTGATCGGAGCTATTGCTGCTGGGAATTCTGTAGTTCTGAAACCATCAGAAATAGCCCCAGCTACATCTTCAGTGCTTGCAAAACTTTTAGGGGAGTATATGGATGTGACTGCTATTAGAGTTGTAGAAGGCGCAGTACCCGAGACAACTGCATTACTGGAGCAAAAATGGGATAAGATATTTTATACAGGTTTGAAAGGCTTCATTACTGGTCTGCTTTATCTCCATGTCATTTATAGATTAAAATATCTGGGAGGATTATTTAAAGATGGACAATGGCCCAAATCTGTAACCATCTCTGGTGGAAACATAATTTCTTTTTATCGTTTAGGCTTCGGAGACAACTGTACTGGTTGGTTAACAATGTGGTAATTTTCCTACAGTTCAATGACCGGTAGAGATATTTTTTGCTTCAAGTCTTTTATTTTCTAAATAAGACAGGTGGTGTCCTGGCTTAGTAATATCTTACGTTGACTGCGAAATGCATTGGTTCATGGGTACAACATTTTAATTATTGAAGGTGCTAAAAGGGGATGGGTACACATAAAGAAGTTGTCTCAACATACCTTTGATCTCTCTGAATTAACACAGACTTATCTAAGAACAGAACACTGTAAGCGAACGATCGATTAAGCAATAACAACTAGAGTAGATTAAGATTTAGTTGTTATTATTACACTTTACATTAGGTTTGGGTTTCCAACTTGTATGTCTGTGGGGACCAAATATGAGATTTAGAGAACCTCGAGTTTAAAAGACCCGTAATATGTCTTAAAAGACGAATTAGTTAGTATTGTCAAGAAATGAACCCGAAATTTGCAAAATGGATTTAAAAAATTCAGATAGTCGACCTCAACTGGTTTGAGCCGTAGTTGATTGATTGATTGATACTTCACTTATTATAGCAGCCTTATGTAGAGAATGAAGTGTACAATAGATCAACAATGAGTGTTGGAAACTTTGACTGCTGTATATTTGAAATCTTATTGAACATATGTTATTGATACCATTAGATTCCTGATATTTTCTTAAATACTTTTAATCTCAAGCTTCACTAGCAGAGGAGCTATAATTACCAACAAGCAGGGTTGTGTATCCCTTAACTACATGGTCATTGATTTACTTTAAAATTTATCTTAGCTATAAGAGCTTAAACTTCTTTATGAATCCATATACACATCCCCTTTCCCCATGGCAAGGGAAAAGAGACAACACAACTAAGTGAAATTGTGTTTTACTGTTAGATCTCATTTCAATGGGATATCTTCTTCTCCGTTTCTGATTTTTTTACTGGAAACTTGATAAAAAAGAATAGCATTAAGATTGAGATAGACATTCATCTGTCAGCCCACCCTTATATGTGCATGTGGGCTTCCGTGCAATAATAAATCTACTTGACTAAAGTACTACTGGCTGTTAGTTTCGATTGCAAGGTTCACAGGCATCAGTAGATATTGTGATAAAGATACTAACTTTGCCAAGTTTTGTTTGCAACACGTATTTGGGGTTGATCTGTTCACTATGATAATAGGTTGTGAATTGTATGTTGATCAAACAAATAATACTGTAGGAAATGGAAAAGTTGGACGGATTGTGTTGGCGGCTGCTTCAAAACACTTGACACCTGTGGTTTTGGAGCTAGGTGGAAAATCTCCAGTTGTTGTGGACTCAAACATCAATTTCAAGGTAATATTTCTTATTTGCTCACTGTCTCTGAGTTCTTATAACATATAATGCGAAAATTCATAATTATAAGTATTCTCAATTTTCTATTTTTCAAATTGTTTTTGCTTTAAGGTTGCAGTAAGGCGTATTATTGCTGGCAAGTGGGGCAGCAACAACGGACAAGCGTGCGTTGCTCCTGATTATATAATTACTACCAAAGAGAATGTGCCAAAATTGGTGCGTTTTGTGAGACTAACGAGTTTTTATGGGTGACATTATGCAAAATCTTTTACTCATTGCTTTTTATCTTTTGCTCTTCTGATTCCTCTTTGCCAGCTAGATGCTATGAAACATGAATTAGAGAAATTCTATGGGAAGGATCCACTAAAATCAGGAGATCTATCTCGCATTGTGAATGCTAACCACTTTCATCGACTATCAAACTTATTGGATGATAATAAGGTTCTCGGTAAGGTAGTTCATGGAGGTCAGAGAGATGAAAATAACTTGTGAGTTGACCACACTTTTTATCACCTAACCCTTGTAATCATGAAGATATCTGTTTATGAAATGAGAAATCTTTGTTACTCATCTTCTTTTCCTCATCTCAGAAGGATCTCTCCTACAATTCTTCTGGATGTCCCAGAAGATTCTTTAATCATGAAGGAAGAAATATTTGGTCCTCTACTTCCTATTATCACGGTAAGACCTACACTGTGTGTAAAAGGTGACTTGTATTTTGTACATCCCTGTTTTGGTAACAAAAAGCTCGCTGATAACAAAGGTCACGCTGTTGGGAATTATGATCTAGTGAATTAGATTCGTCTACGAGGTGGTCATTTTTCCAGAATAATTTCTTGAATTTTACGTATTTTCGGTGTTGAAATTCATCAGCAATAAAACGTCTTCGACAACTACAAAAATCTGGTGCTCTTACTTTTACACGAACCAGTCTAAATGAGAATAATCTCTTTTGGCAGCTCAATCCTCATGGTAATTATTTTTCCATTTCTGCCCATATACTTCAAAATACAGCACATAAATTTTAACTATAGGTCATTTATGAAAGCTTAAGAGAAATTTTTAGCAGCATCATTAAGTCTAGAATGACCAACTTCCAATTTTTGTGAATGAACAAAGCTCAGGTGGGAGATCTGCTGAAAATTCTGTTTATAGTGTTGATAGTACTATTTTCCTCGGTGAAATTCTTGGCTTGAATAGGTCTTGCTTTTCTTTGTGAAGGTCAATAAAGTGGAGGACTCTATACACTTCATTAATGCCAGAGAAAAGCCACTTGCAGCATATCTGTTCACAAGCAATAAGAAACTGGAGGAGGAGTTTGTCATGAATATATCAGCAGGGGGTCTGCTTATCAATGACACCACTTTACACGTAATTCTATCTTTGCCTGCTAACCAATTTTTCTAAATTGACTTGTGCTAACATGACTTAAATATTTTATTTATCTGCTTAGGAGACGTGCATTGAAATTATCACATTAATATACTTTATAAGTCTTCATGCTGATCTCAAGCTTTCTCAGACTGTTATATTTTACAAGCAAGTGTGAAATTATGGATAGTTATCTTTTGATAGGGTTGGGGAGTTTGGGGAAGATTCAAAGTGATCATTCATATATTACTAGTGGAGATTCACCTAAGATTTTTTAAAGTTGAAAATGAAATAGGAATACAATGTCTGAAGCATTAATCTTAAAGCAACACTTGAGAAGGGGAGACAAACTATTTCCAAAGGAGATTCTTCGGATCTAGAAAAAGTAGCAAAGGTAAAAGTAATTGGTGTGTCAAAATGTACTGTTTAAGTGTATCTTAATTACTTTTGGACTTCAAATTGTTATTGAGAGTGAAGATAGAGTATCTGATACATTTCTTAATTACGAATGCTGAGGATCTAAACTGTAGGAGAAATTTGTCAAATCTGTTGATGAACTGTATATTTGTATCATGCAGCTTGCACTTTCCTCTCTTCCTTTTGGAGGGGTCGGGGAAAGTGGAATGGGTTCATATCATGGTAGATTCTCGTTTGATACTTTCAGCCACAAGAAGGCAGTTCTGCATCGCAGTTTTGCTGGGGATGTACCTGCAAGATATCCGCCTTATACACCTGGCAAGGCACGATTTCTCAAAGCCCTGTTAAATGGTGATATACTCGGGCTCATTCGTGCATTGATTGGGTGGTAAAAGTTTCATTTAAAATTAGAAGCTAGGATTGCTGGTGTGAGCCCACTACTATACTTGTAAGCTTTCTATTTGTTGGGATCCTAGAGGCATAAGTTACCTTCACATTTTCTACTCACTTTTATAAATTTCACATCTTTGGAAGTTACTATATATTTGTTTTTTCTTGTATAAATGTTAACATTATTTAATTATCAATAATAATAGAATTTTGCATGTCAAATTCCACTTTTCGTCATAGTTTAGTGACGCTTGTGTGTTTTCATACTATGTAAATGCCTACTATTGACATAGCTAATACGATCAATGTTCGGATTCCAAATCATCTACATATTGAGGTTAATCATCTAATGCTTTTCGATGAGAGGGCTAATTCTAGTCGGCTATCCTGATTATGGATGTCAGTAGGGCTGGGTTGTTGGGAATAATTTAACCAGGTCCATACACTTTTTCTTGCATAAAATACCTAGTTTCGTAAAAATAGGTGAAAAGCCAGCATAAGTTGGTTCTACTTTTTAAATTCATTGTCAAGGAGCCTAACCAACTTTATCCCATTAAAAGGGTAGTCTGGTGCACTAAAGTTTTTGGCGCATGCGCGGGGTTCGGAGAAAAGCTGGACCATAATGGTTTATTATACGCAGCCTTACCGTGCATTTCTGCAAGAAGTTTGAACCCGTTGACCTCCTGATCACATGACAATAATTTTACTGACTACGCGAGAGCTTCCGTTCAACCTACTTTAATGCATTGCCATCCCTAATTTTGAACTTGATAAATGGTTGAAAGGGAACTAGTTCAGAAAATGAGACCTACAACATATACATCTAGTGGAAAGGAGTCTCGTATTCCGAAACACTCATAAAGAAGCTCCTTTCGTTTAGTTTAAGGAAAGACCAATCACCATTTTAACAGCCTGCATCAATCTCTAATACCCTGTTTTGCTAGCTGTGGTACATCTAATTGCAAACAAGAAGATAAAACGACCGAATCAGTTCCCTCAACAACAATCTTGTAAAATTCTGACTACATCAGACCTTTGTTCCTCAGTAAGTTCAGTTGGAAATGCTACTAAGAAAGTGATAATCAAGTTGCCTCTGTTTCCTTGTTCTTTGGGCTTAGGCATACCTTGTCCTGCTATAATCTTTTCATAACCAGGACAGATAACATCATCAATTGTTAAGCTCATCTTCTCCCCACCCAGCAAAGGTATGGAAATAGTGCAACCCGTAAGAGCTTTTACCAATGGGATTTCTACTGCCAACTCCAAATTGTCGCCTTCTCTCTTGAATAGAGGGTGTCTTTTCTCCGCGATCACGAAGATTACATCTGCTGGGGAAGTGCCTGGCCTCTCATTGCCCTTGCCTTCAAATGTTATCTTTGTCCCTTTTGTCCATCCTGGCTTCACTTTAATTGTTAGTGCTTCCTCTTCTTCTGCTAGCCTGTAAAAAAAGAACAGAGGACACATACTCAGCGAATGTGATAGAAGCATAAGCTTCTAATTTATTAGTCAGTGACACATTTCTATATTTATTTAATGAGAAGCTTTCATAGCTAAATAAGCGTTTTGAAATGTTTGAAGACTACAAGCTGGTTGGAAAATCATATTGTCACAAAAATGTTGGTATAAATAACTTCCAGTGGCCACCTTTCTGTCCTATCTTTGAGAGATAGGCATTGTCATTAAGCTTCAAATAGACTTTGGAATTCCATAACGATTAGTCAAACTATGCCAAACAAATTGAAAGAGGAAGTAATTAATTTCATTAGAAAGTGATATCTACGAGCTGAGTTAGCAAAAATAAAAGAGTAAACCCTTACCCATTATCTGTAATTGCATCTCTTGTGACTTTGGTCTTCTTAACACACCCAAAGCACAACTCCTCTAAGGTGCACTCGAGTGTCTCTTCCGTAGGTGGCGGCTTTACCACTCCAGTCGAGTTGGAAAACATTATCGGAGTTGAGCTCCTCCGGCTCGCATTACGTGAGAACGAGGCTGTTGGTAACGTTGTTGAGGCTGCGGATGCTTCCCCGCCACCGTTCCGTAGGCTCATGCTCCGCGAAATGGACTTTGGAGCTGCATGACTAGTCATGTCAACATGACTATCATGTGTGTGACTGGCCTTACGTGATAGCGTGCTTGCTAATGCCGGTCCACTGCTGCTGCCGCCGCCCCCACCACCACCATTGCCATTATTGGAATGAACAAGGTTGTGATATTTTATGCTTGTGGTTCGAAAAATTCTAGAAATTGTCCTGGAGAGTTTAGAAGGGCTAGTGCTTCTTGAACCAGGAGGACTTGAAATGGGAGAACTTGTGTAGTAATAATGTTCATTGCTTTGGTGTTTATTATTATTAAGTCCTCCTCCTTGTGGTCCTTCATTGCTCTTATAACTAAATTCTTCAACATCATCTATGGCTTCATCAACACTACTTTTCTTTACACTATCCTGCAATTTCATTATTAAAAAAAAAACCTACGTTAACATCTGCATGCAATGCCATACAGTTTAACTTTTTCTCTCTCTCTATATATATAACGTTAAAATTTTAAAAAATATTAGGTTTTGGATCTACAACTGCAAAACTACAATAGGTTCGATAATGAGAACATACAAGTTGAATTCGTCAAATTTAAATCCAGGATCATCCTATGCGTGCATTCATATATCAAAACACTTTTCTTCACGTGATAATTTAGGATTTTTTTCAAACATATGCAAAAATCAAAATATTGTTGTTTAATTAATAGTATTATCTATCTTTATTTCACATGTGTAATTTATGTTTCTAAAAAATGATTAGATCCATTATTTTCCGATTTTTAAGCCAAAAGAAGAAGAAGAAGAAGAAGATTCTTCTCGACATCTTTTTAGAACATAATTAAACAATTTGAATTGAAAATAAATAATATATACCTTGTGATGATGATGTTGGAGGATATTGGATTTGGGCTTTT
>JACEIK010009381.1:7672-24336 GCA_018107945.1 Datura stramonium
TATATAGTCAGGCTGTTATGTATTAGTTAATTAATTTCTTTTTTGCTGGTATTTGTGGAACAACATTAATGAATGTAATATCATGTCTTTTCAAATTTACTGGGGTATGAATTAAATTTTTATTGATCATATTTTTAGTTTAAACTCACATCAATGATGAAAAAAATAATATTTACAACTTCTGAATATATTATTTTAAGAGACTATATATAACAATTAAATAATATTCTCTTTATTTTATTTTTTATTTAAGAATACGTAATTCTTTCACCGTCAACTCTGAAATGGATAATGCTTGTTTTTTGGGCAAAACTTTTTTTTCGCAGCAAAAAAAGAATGTCTGAGCCCGGGTTCGAACCGGGGACCTCTAGTGTGTGAGACTAGCGTGATAACCAACTACACCACCCAGACGACTTGTTAATAGTTAAAAACAAAACTAATTTGATATTTCGTAGATTCCACTGCTACAGCACCCATCAGGCCATCACTGAAGACACCCCCCAAAAGAAAAGGATACAGGTAGATAACAAATCATTGACAAATTAGGGTGTGCTAGGAAGAAATATATTTTTTTAGAAAAATAAGAAAGTTTATTATTTATTTTCTTATATTCGATAGGTAAATAAAATAATATTATTATAAAGATATTTATTTATAATTTAGATAAATACCATGTGAGATGAGAATGAGGGTAGGAGTGTGTGGGGGTGGTAGGAATAAGGCTACAAGGATGTTTGATAAAATTACGCAGTGCATCTTATTTACATATATATTGATAAACTGGAAGTTTTTATATTCAATTATAGGTATATGTACGAATGATAAGTATAGCGTTCGATAGAGCTCCAAATTTATGCTTTCTACAGAAAAGTATACCATCTAAGACCAATATTTCCTATGCAAAGTTAAAAATTTAAACTATGCATAAAGTTTGTCAGTCTAGAATAAATACTTGCTCTATAATTAATCTCCTGTATAATTTTTCTGATGATCGCATTGCTAGTCCTCGTAGTCTGTTGAATTGTCTTCTGATTCCTTTCCGATCAATATTTGATAGACTATTGCAACTAAGGTCATTTTAAACATTGTTGTTTGTGCGCCTCTCCCTTTAGCATATGTTGATGCTCAATTGGAACAGTGCCTAACGCCATGCTTACTCGTCTTTAACTGGCTTATTTGTACCCAGTTACATGATGGAAGTCCCCTCGGACAACCGTCACTCGACAGCATGGTCCTTGACTAACTTGATTGATCTGATCAGACACTTGTTTTTTTCCAGCAAAGGTACCGTTTACAACTCAATTCGTAAGTCCACACTAGTCAGTACAACTTTTTTTGAATTTCATTTTTACACAAAAGTCGATATTTTCGATTAAATCTTCTTTTCAAGCGTCTAGCTGGAATTTGTTGGCAAATTTAAAAAATCATTAATGTATTAAATCATTTTTTCTTCCTTAAATTCAAATGAAGTTTCCTAGTGATTATTCTTTAAATGCTAGATGTATCTTAGGAAAAAGGTACTTTTATCATGTTATACTAGACATCATCAATCTCATTTCATTACATTTGAGGAACACTAAAATGAAAAAAAAAAAAAAAAACAANATATATATAGAAAGCATATTACACACACACATATAGAAGAATTACAATTTTAAATTCATCAAAAATACAATTTGATGATTAATTCAGCAAACTTAACTAATGATCCTTCATGCAAATTTTGATGAGATGTGATGAGTGGCCAATACTCAGCAATAAAATATGCGAGAAAAGTGTTTTAACTTAACTTGATTATAATAATTTGGACTTTCTCATTTATATCAATCTGATTTTTATGCTTGAATTATCTTCCGCCCCATCGACCCTCAAGTATAGTTTCTATTATTTGTTATCGTTGTTGCTTTTAAAAAGAATTATCAAACTTAAATCTACAATACACAAATATATTATGATAATTATTAAACAAAAACAGTTCAATTTACGACGCATCTCGCATTCACGTAGTATTTATAAAAAAATCTCATACCCCTCCTTGCTTAGTAAATAGCCTATAAACACTTGAATATCTGTTCTTGAACCAAGCCTTTGGCTGAATTAGTGAAAAAACAGAAGGCTTCGATAACAGATTGCTCAAAATAATATTTTTGGACTTCGCTGGAATTCCAACAAAGTATACAATATTTTTTATTTTTAAAATTTTTTGTACTTTACTGGAATTTCCAATAAAGTGTAATTTAAAAATAAAAAATAAAAATTTTACTCTTCCATGGGCTTCAAACAAAGTGTAATTTTATTTTTTAAAAAGATTTCTTTATACTTTGCTGTTCGATTCAGTCAGCATGTCAACTTGTTTTATTCAATAAACTGATTAAATTTCTTTCCAATGAAGTATAATTTTATTTTATTTTTAAAAAATATTTTGTACTTTACTGGAATTTCTAACTAAGTATACAGATTCTTCGGTCTGCGTTTCGCTAGAATTTGTTATTATTATTTTAGTATATTTTTTCGTACTTTGCTGAATCCAACGAAGTCTATATTTTTTTTAAAAAAAATTGCATACTTCGTTGTAAATTCCAGCGACGAGCAATTTTTTTTGGGGAAAAGTACATAAAATAGACCAAAAACTAAACTAACTATATAAAAATAGTCCATTTCATACTAATTACCCGCAATACCCAATCGATATAAAATAATTACAATTCGTGTCCCCTTGTGAGTTTGTTTTTTTGCGCATAAGATAACATGACGGTATATGAATATACTGTGATGGTATCATGAAGTATGTCATAACAGTAGACGAATATACTGTGATGGTATCATGAAGTATGTCATGCCATTATATGAATATACTGTGATGGTATCATGCATAACGAAAGAGTGTATCCTTGAAGAACCGTTCAATCCCCAGTGATACCATGACAATATAGGAATATACTATGAAAGGTATCACGAAAGATTGAAGAACCCTGCGCGCTATTCCTGAAGGACTGCTCATCATCAGTGATATCATGGCAGTATATGAATATACTAGTATCGCAAAGGATTGTAAGATAGTGAATTTTATGTAATTAATTAGGGGGTATGAAAGTAAAGGGGCAACGCTCGATAAATATTTTGCTCCGACAAGACAATTATGTAAGTTTTTTTAAAAAAACAAATATTCTGTATTTCGCCATCAGTTAAGTGTAATTTTATTTTTCTTAAGATTTTCTTTTAATACTTTGTTGTTCTCTCAAACAAGAAGTTTTTGCGCCGGTTGCCCCTATTTTGGGGTGGTCTTTAATTTTTACCTCTAACATTAATGGGCTTTAATATTTACCCTTTCATCGTTTTAAGTAATAAAAATGGGACAAAAATACCCCTAATATTATTGAAGAAAATCGCCAAATTTTTTTTTAAAAAAAAAAAATAAAATCGTAAGACATAGACTAACCCTAGAAGGCAGAAGTTCATGTTAACTTATGCCTGACTGACATAATTTCATTTTATTGAAATTGTGCCTACTTCTACATAAGCATAAGTTCATGCTACTTAACTTATGTCTGGTCGGCATAAATCATGTTACTTAACTTATGCCTTGTAAACATAATTTTATTTTTTTAAAATTGTGGGTCCCGGTAGGCATAATTTCATGTTATTGAAATTGTGCTTATGCAGAAGCAGATGCAATTTCAATAAAATGAAATTATGCTGACCAGACATAAGTTAACATGAACTTTTGCCTTCTAGGGTTAACCTATGCCTTGCATTTTTTTTTTGCGTTTTTCTTAAATAATATTAGGGCATTTTAACCATTTTTTAATCATTTAAAGTGTCAAAGAGCACAAATTTGTGGATAAAAATTAAAGACCATCCAAAATAAGAGATTTATTCGAATGACCCTTCCAACAAAGTGTAATCTAAAATTTTTGTTCTCGCTGGAATTTTCATATTTTCGGAAAAAAAAAACCGTACTTCGCATGACTCTCCAACGAAGTGTCCATTTAAAAAAAAATAATAATAAAATTTGTACTTCGCTTGAATTAAACGAAGTATAATTTTTTTTTTAAAAAAAACTACAATTATGCTTTTTCTCCACTCTGGCCTCCAAATCCAATTACCAACCCAGTTTATCATCTCACTCCTTTCAACAACCGTCACTTTTTGAGTACTACTCTGCTCCACCCGCTTCACATCTCCGTCTCAGATTTCTGGTTAATTCGCTGCCTTTTTTCTCTTTCCATCCATTATATCAATCTCCATCTTCGTGTTTCTTTTGTGTTAATAATTCTTTTCTTTTCGTTGCTGATTTTTGGTTCCCTGTTTTATTTTGCTCAGGTTTCTGCTCTTGTGTCCCAATCGAAAATGTCACAAGGTAATTTTAATTCCTATGATTTACTGTTTCCGAAATTTCCCTCTATATCAACTGTCCAAGCTCGAATTAACAGGAGGAGGGTGGCGGTAGATGGGCGGATTTAAGATATGAAGTTTCTAGGCTCCTACAAGGAATTCAAGTTAATATATAATAATAATAACTGTGTTTACAGTCTAGATGTTTAGTGAATAAATTAATATATGTATATGGTGTAAGCAAAATCTACTGGGTTCATGAGCACACGACATGCTGGATCCAATCCTGCGGGTACGTTGATGGGCAGAGGAAAAATTGAATCTTTTGAGATTGGATATATAGGAGTTTATATAACTGACCGCAGTTAATTGGATGCGTGATTTTGATTGATTGATATATTGTCTTTGCAGGAGTTATATACTTCAGACATGCAATTTTTTAACTGCTTTTTTCTTTGATAACGGTTAATTGTGTTTGTATGTGAATGTATTTGTTCTGACTGGATTGGGTAATTGCTGAAGCTGGTGAAGGTAAGGATGATGCAAAGCCATCTCTTTCTCCATATGAAGAGGCAATGGAGGCGTTATCATCATTGATTACGAAACGCAGTCGTGCTGATAAGAGCAATAAAGGGGATAAATATGAGTTGCTCTTTGACTATATCAAGGTTGTTTTTCTCATTCTTTTCCGTTTCCAGTGTTATATGCTAGTGAATTGTTGATACGAAGCTGAGTTATATTTTTACTGAAATGGGTTGCAGATGCTGGAGCTAGAAGAACCAATTAAGCAGATGAAGATTATCCATGTGGCAGGTACCAAAGGAAAGGTAATGAGTTATATGGGCTCAAGTGTGCTATAGATAGTGTCAATATTGAATCTGTCACGACTCACGTCTTGATTGAATTTTTAGAATTTGAATAATTGGGTTTTGTCTAACATGTCAAGGCGTCCTACTAGACCTCATTGATATCTCATTTTATAAATGTTTCCGTATCTCCTATAGCTTCGGAAGAATATGTTGCACATTGAAAACATCTATTTTCAAAGCATTTCTCTAGTTGTTTTTCTTGAGCATCATCAGTTCATTTTACAAGTATATCATTTTTTCTTTCTTTCTTCTGTTTGTTTCTTTTTGTTAGTTATTTTCATTGGACAAGGATTTCTAATTTCTTAATGTTTAATCCATGTTATCAAATGCCTTTGAATCCTAAACTATGTGTATCAACTATCTTACACATACCCCTTTTGCCCATTGCAATCTTTAAATCAATTGACAAATTAACTTGCTGCAGGTCAAGTTTAAGCTCTATAGCAATCTCTAGCTAAAAGTATCTTGATATTAATCAGAATCAATTCAGTGATACTGCTCTGAGATTGTAAAATAAAAATATCTGCAAATATGCTGATGCTCGCGGGAATAAGATGAATGCAGAATGGATATACTGTCTATTCTGTGGTAATTTCTATTTTTGGTAATGTTCTGCGGTAATTTCTGTTAACACATTTTATCTACATATGTTCCAGTAGCTGCGCTTGCATTGGATCCTTTAGTTGAAGCATTCTTGTAAAAAGTTTTTCTTTTGATATGCAATAGAATTACACCAGAAGCATGTTATTTTCGACATTGTTTGCTAATGGTTTATATCCCTGACTTTTTTTTTGGTTATGGGTTTCATGAAGGGTTCAACTTGCGCCTTCACAGAGTCTATATTGCGCAACTGTGGCTTTCATACTGGTCTGTTTACATCTCCTCATCTCATTGATGTTAGAGAAAGATTCCGATTGGATGGGTGAGTGAGTTTCAGCCAGATGTTAGGATCATCATGTTCTAGATCAGTTAAAGCTGAAAGTTTCTTCCAACTCTTCTTTTTTCTGATAAAGGAACTTAACATTATTCCAATTGCTGTGAAATTTTGTTGGTCCTGTAGGAGTACTTGATTTCTCGCTTTATCAATCTCTGTTTGTGTGATTGGATGTTCATATAAGATATAAATGGCTAACAGACTCTTTAAATAACATCTACTTCTTTCCACCTGATATCAAATTTCAATTTATAAGGTTATATTAAAGCTCAGTTGATAACTCTGTCACTAAACTTAGTGTCTTTCAGAATGGACATATGTGAAGAGAAGTTTTTGGCATATTTCTGGTGGTGCTTCGATAGATTCAAGGCAAGTAAAAATTAATATTTTCTTTGGAATGTTAACTTATTTGCGCAACGATAGTTACATATGGTAGTTCTCTTGAGGAAATAATGTTTTGGATGAAACCTCAGAACATGAAGTAGTCTTTTTAAATATGATCCATGAATAATTTTACTATAATCTAGAGAATTCTTGCTTAATGAGTAGTGATTGGATCTTAATCTGGATACACTGTCTCAAAATTCCAATATCGGTTGGTTATTCCACCTTGAGTTACCAATGAAACTTGAGCAACTGTAGTGAAGCTCCTTCCTGATCCTTGACAATTCTTCTTCGGTCATTTAGACTTCATCCTAACTAAATTGGAGATGCCATCATTTGAGCAACTCTAGCTTGCTTGATTTTCCTAAAAGGCATTCTGTTTCCATTTTTAAGTTTGTCAGTGACGAAGGATGGCAACCATGTGCCTATTCCAACACAATTTATCTGAAATTCATTTTTGTTATTGCTGTTGAGAGATGGCATCTTGCCGTACTAGATATTTTTCTCTTTGTTGGCATATTTTCTTTGCTTACATTTGAGAAGATTAAAAGAACAAAGTGTACTTTCTCGGTAATTATTTCTTTTCCAGTGTGGGATAAGCACAATTCATTGATCTAAACATGGTGGTCCTAACGAAGAAAGATCTGCACTTGGTACTCATTGACCTATAGAGAAAGCATATGATGGAGTACCACGGAAGGTCTTATGGTGGGCGATGGAAAAGAAAGGAATTGATGTTAAATATATAAATTCCATAAAAACATGTATGAAGGAGTCATTCACTAGCGTGAGAACAGTAGTAGGAGATATAGAGGAGTTTCTTATAACAATGAGTTCTACACTAGGGATCGACTTTGAGCCTTCACTTGGTTACTCTAGTTGTTGCTGAGCTAACCAACACAATACAAGATGAGGTCCCATGGTGTATGCTATTGTTGATCATATAGTGTTAATTAACGAAATCAACGAGGCTGTCAATCATAAGTTTGAAATATGAAGAAGTATTTTAGAGAGTAAGTATTTTAAGATAAGTAGAAGTAAGACTGAATACATGCACTTCAAGTTTAGTCAACATGCGAAGAGCAAAGTTGAGGTGAGTAGATGGGACTGTGATGCCAAAATTCATACAATTTAGATATCTAGACCCGTTGTTTCAAGAGAATGGAATAATATATGAGGATATACTCATAAAATTAAAATCGGATGATTGAATGGAGAAGTGCTACCGAGGTGTTATGTGATAGAAGGACACCTATTAAAAATGAAAGGTAAGTTCTACAAACCAGTTATAAGACCAACAGCGTTATATGATAGTAAATGTTGGGCAGCTAAATCCAACATATCCACAAGATGAGTGTTGTAGAGATGTGGATCCTAAGATGGTGCGGTCATACAAGATTAGAGAAGATTAAAAATGATCATATTTGCCCAAAGGTGCAACTAGTACGTATTAAGCAGAAAATGAGAGAAGGTCGGTTGAGATGATTTGGTCATGTCCTGTGTCGGACCTGCGTCGGACCTACAGATGCACCGATCTTTAGGTGTGAAACTATGGTGAGTGAAGGTGGTAAAAAAGGATAAGGTAAACCTAAAATCACATGGAAGGACATGAGATCGATGCAAACTTAGCTAAAAATAGAGCACAATGGAAGTAAATATTCTTATAGGTAATTTTTTATAGAGGAGAATTGGATTTATTCTTGGTAGGGAACTTCTAATATTATTATTAGCATTATTATTATATATGTTTAACTTATTTTTTTTACTTTTATTTTATTTGGTATAATGATGACATGAGTCGAGCTTAAAATGGAGAAGTGAGGATTTATATAGCCGACCCTTACTTGTTTGGGAAGAGGCCGATTATTGTTGTTGTATAAGAACAACTCAGAACTTGAATTCGATAACTCTAACTAACCATACTGTTGCTCACATTTATATACAACTCCAATGAGTCCATTTATCTCCTCCGTCCAATTGTAATAATTAATTGGTTTTGGGTAAGCCACAAGTTGATTTTTCTTTTCTTTTTGACCAATTTCAAAATAGCTAGTGCTTTTTTTTCCTTGGTCACTGTCAAGCTCCTGTACATGTGCAAAGCTGATGATTGGAAGTGGTATAATTCACCACTCGTAGAATTTCAATAAAAGCAAGGAACATAATTTCTTCATAAAAAAGCAAACAACATGGGTTTTGCCTGATTTTATTATAACTGATCTTGCTAACATGAAACTGGTCTCAGAGCTCCTCAGCCTGAGAAGAAAAGTGGCTATTTTCTGCTTCTTTGTTTGGTTTGACCTGGAATGTTTATATGGGTTGATATTCGGTCTTCCTCGTGCAGGAAAGAACCACTGATGAGGTCCCAATGCCCACTTACTTTCGCTTCCTTGCGCTTCTAGCCTTCAAAATATTTGCAGCAGAGCAGGTGGGTCCTGGTGACTTTCCATGGCAAAACTGGCAACTGAATATACATTCATTATTCTCAAATCGAATTTCAACTGTAGTTTTATCACAAAATAGTTGATTCTTTTGTGCATTGTACTGTGAGCAGGTAGATGTTGCTATTTTGGAGGTTGGATTAGGAGGCAAATATGATGCAACAAATGTGGTACTTAATCGACATATTAGAAAATGTTTGCTACAGTGATTTATTCAATACTTCAGTCTGTCAGTCATTTTGGATATCCACTATGATGATGCATGTTATTCTTTTCAGGTCCAGAATCCAGTTGTTTGTGGCATATCTTCACTAGGGTATGACCACATGGAAATTCTTGGTTAGTGTTTCTTCTTCAATAATACTAGGCAACTGTTTTCTCTTTGTTTAAGATAGTCTAACTTCAGCAACGTCTAATTTTTAGGATGATACAATTGAATCACAAATTTAACATTAAATGTGATTTGGTTCTTAACATTTGCTTTTATCAATTTATTCCAGCACAAAGTTGTCCTCATGTTTACTTTGTGCATATTATACTTTTGCACAGGTGGAATCTAAAACTTTTGAGGATGAGAAAAAATTCAAATAATGAGGATTGAATCAAATATTCGGTCAAATAATTGGGGACAAAAATGGAATCTAACACATAAGAGTTAATGTAGAAGATTTGAACAACATTGACTTTAATTGGAACGTGGCCTTCGTCAGTTTATCCTGCTACAACTTAACTGTTTTAGCAATTTCACTTAATGCATACAGAACTACATTGCAACTGCAATTCTGTTAGTACTGCATAACTACTCCTTAATCATTTGGGAAAGGGAAATTGCTATATATAGTCGTAATATTCTCAAGTTTAGGGTTTAAATGAATATTTCTACACTTTCTACTTTATAAAATTAGTGGAGCCCAAATGACCTATCTAAAAAAACAAATATTAGTGGAGTCCAGAATGCGGATTTCCAATTGGCTAACGGTAACATGCAAGGTTTACAATCATGGGAGATAGTAGATTTGAGAACGAGTGTTAAAGTTTAACTGAAGTAGGTGAGGAAGAGAATATATTTCTAGAAATTACTTTTACGTTGTTTTATCAGTTAAATAATGAAATCATAAGTTGTTTGAAAGTTAGGATGCATGAAGTAGAGAAGCGGGCAGGGTGACTTCTGTAAAGTCAGTTTAGGAAAATACTAACTTGTTCTTATGGGTTGTTAAGGGTATTTCTAGGATGGTGAAGTACCCAATATTAGTAAATTGGCAAATTTTGATTATTGGAATTGAAAATGTGATAAGGATAGAATGGCTAATGAATACCAACCAAAATTTGTTAAAAAGGAGAGTCCTATCCTAAATAGAACCTATTCACCAAATAATTTGAGGAAAAGGTGAGTGATTGTGGTGCGTGATGGAATCTAAATATCAGATAATTTGAGGAAGAGTGTCACGAGAGCGATAAGACACATGTCTCAAGTGCATGTGCCTTACCAAGTTTAACACATTTTCGTTTTCTCTTTTTATGCTTGGTGGCTGCATTTAGCTTCTCTATAAATAGAGAAGCAATTCTTCAACTTGGCAATTCTCTCTTTATCTTGTCCTACAATCAAAATGTCATCCACATACAATAACAATAACAAGATAATAAAGTTGTTATCGAAAAATCTTTTGAAGTATACACCTGGATCTGAAAAGTTCTTTATGTATGTTTGACTTTTCATGAATGAGTCAAACTTGTTATATCACTGCCTTGATGCTTGCTTAACCCATAAAAACTCTTATTCAATTTACACACCATGTGTTTCTTTGCAGCTACTTCAAATCCTTTTGGCTGCTCCATATAAATCTCCCCTTTCAAATGTCTGTGAAAGAACACAACTTTTACGTCCAATTGCTCCACTTCGAGATCTAGGCTAGCTGCTAAGCTCAAAATTGTTCGAATAGAAGTCATTTTGCAAGAAGTGAGAAAATTTCGTCAAAATCAGTACCTTTCTTCTATTCGAAGCCCTTTACTACCAATCGAGCTTTGTATTTAACCAACTTGCCATTTCCATATTTCTTGCGTTTAAAGACCCACTTGCACTTGAGTGGTCTTTTACCTTTTGGAAGTTCAACCAATTTGTATGTGCCATTTTTCTGTAGAGATTCCATCTCTTCTTGCACGACTTTCATCCACTAGCTTCTTTTTGGATGGGACAACATTTCCTTAAGATTTTCTGGCTCCTACTCATCACTAACGAGGACATACTCTGAGGAATTCAGAAGGGTACTTGGATGACTCTACCTTTTGCCTTTGTGATCTCCTCAAAGGTTGAAATTGTTCTTCTTTCTGAGTATGGTACTCCACTTGCTCTACGTAATTATCAAGTTGCAAGTGTCCATCCCTTGACCCATTTGGAAGGACGACAATCTTCCTTTGGCATGAAAAGTCAAGCCAAAAAATCTGCAGTAAAAAAGATTTGGGTGGCCAACCATTCAATGGTTTCACGAGTTGTTACATCAAGAGGAGCACTTCATTCCTATAAATAGATAGCTCCTGGTTCATTTGTAATACACCAATTGAACAATAAATCTCAGAGAGTTATATCTGAGACTGAGAGCAATTTGCATAGACTGTTTATAAGAAAATAGTATGTGAGGAAACTAGAGAGTGCAAGTGATATTGTGGTGAGTTGAAAAAATCAAAAGAATTATTTCTTTGAGTGTATATGGTCTCTGATACCAGTTGTTGGGTTATATATCTCCCACAAAAATAATATTCATGGTAATAAACGCGGAATAATGATGTAGCTTCAAGATACGGTAATCAACAAAAGAGCAATAATAACACCAAGGTTCGATATGGAAAACCCTTCTGAATAAGGGAAAAAATCATGGGGTGAGAGGAGCAAAGTAATCCACTACAGTAAGGAATTTTACACTGGTAGTCCTGAGTACAATACTCAAGAGACCATTATACACTTGAAAGAAATAATCCTCTTTTGATTTTCCCACCTCACTACAATATCACTCACACACTATTTTTCCCATAGTCCATTTTCTTATACACAGTTTGTGCGATTGCTCTCACTCTCAAATATAACTCTATGAGATTTTTCACTCAATTGGTGTATTACAAATGAACCAGGAGCTATCTATTTGTAGGAATGAAGTGCTCATCTTGATGTCGTCAATGACATCACTATATATGCACATGTCAAGCTTGCAACTTGTGAAACCATTTAATGGTTGGCTGTCCAAATCCTTTTAACTGCAGATTTGTTAGCTTTACATTTCGTGTCAAAGGAAGATTGTCTTCCTTCTAAATGGGTCATGAGATGGACCCCACAAGAGCAGCTTTGGAATCTTGCTCTTACTTTGTTTGAGGTGATTTGGCTGATGCCCAGGATGTAGCTGAAACAATAATAGTTGGGGAATCACATAAGATTGACAATGAGAACAACACAAGTTGGAAGAATCTTCCACTATGTATTGTTTGCACTATTGGGAACTGTTGAAATTGAAGATTATATTGGGTGTATGTGTATGTGAGGGAGACTGTTGTTGCATTAGAAGGTTGTGTTATTTTATAAATTTTTTGGATGCAAGAAAAAATTCCAGTTTGTATATGTGAGACAATATTTTGAAAATGGAGGTTGAGAGGCACTCACTTGTGGAAATAGTTTTGACAAATGACACCATCCTGATGTGGTAGTAATAGAATGACTCTGAATGTTTTATGGTAGATACGAATCCAAACTTGAATACCGTCGACAGGCGAGAGGTTAGTCCCATGCATGAAAATGCAAAACTCTATCCACCAATTATGTTATCACAGGCCAGTTATGTTGAAACCTCCCGTGACGAGTAAAGCAGAATTGATTTATCCCGCAGAACGAAGAAGGAAAAAACAACCACTCGCCAGAAACATGAAATGTGTAAAAGTTAATAAACTTAAAAGTGCCAATATTGCTTGGCTTGCCATTTCTATTGATTGTTAGACTGAACTTAATGGTCTTCTGTGGTGTCGCAATCCAAATTTGGCATTTAAGAGTCTCTAATCACCTTAAAGCTACATCACTGCTGGCTTTACTATGTAAATAACTTCCTGTTTAAATTTTAATTGAATAAAGTGATAATAATCACCTGCAGTAAGTTTTGTTAACTTAAAATTATAGAATGTGCTCTTAGGAAGCTGCTTTGTACATATTCTTGTACTAGTACTTGCATCAATTTTTCCCTTTGAGGGGTTTTTGTTGGGTGTTTGACTTCTATAGAAATGTGTTAGTAATTGAACAGAATGTGCTCGAAAGTCTTCAGATAGCATCTACCTCAAAAAATGTTGCAAAATGACACTAAAGCTTTTTCTGCAAGCCTTACTATTTAGATGTTTGATCCATCATACTTCATTTAAATTTAATCCAGAGCTGTATTCCGTCTATTTTATGATATTAACTTGGTGGAGTATCTTGATCTTGTTTTGATTGCTTTTATCATCATGCATGAACTACTATTATCAGGAAATACTCTTGGACAAATTGCTGGAGAGAAGGCAGGAATCTTCAAGGTTGGAGGAACTATCACATCCTACAAAATTATGCCCCTTGCTTAAACACAGTCATCCTGTTTTAGGCTTTTCATTTCATGTCTTGTTCATTTATTTTCTTCCTCATCCGTGTTTATGCTTGAAATAGCGAGGAGTGCCAGCCTTTACTGTTCCCCAGCCCGACGAAGCAATGCTTGTGCTTGAAGAGAAGGCTTCTGAGCTCGATGTAAGTCAAAATGTCTCTTATATGATATAATTTGTTAGTTTCCTTTTGGTCCTAATAATTATACCCTATTCTCAACTGCGACTTTGTACTTCAGATTCCATCACCGGAACCTTTTGTTTGAGCACTTGCAGCTGGAATTATTCAAAATATTTGCTGTGGTTTTGGTGTATATCTGTAGTTGTTTTCTGTAGTAATCTATTGATGAAAATGGTGACCCACAAGGTTTGGATAAGTAAGGTTTTGTGCCGGTTTAAGTGTGAAGTTTGGATGTTTGTTTGTTTGTATTTGGATCTGAGCATATGTTTAATTTTCTGTGCACTTGATGGTGGCAAAGTTACTGATTGGCAGTTGCTGGGGAAGACATCAATGGTTTATCAGAATGCTCTGTTTCAGCACTAGTTTCATGACTCGGGAGAGCTGATGTTGATGTGTAGAGTTTTCATTTCCTGCATCTTAGTTTTCCAAATATTATTATGATTTTCCTAATTCAGAATCTCTTGCTTAGTTCTTATTTTATACAAAGAAAATATATCTATCTTCAGGTTGTCAAACATGGCTTTTATGGAAGTAGATTCACGCAGGAACTTCAATTCAGATCAATGTAAAATTTTTACGTGTCTCGAGCTTAAGCATGGGTTCAGGAAGTGCAAAATGAACGATAGTTATAACCAATTAAGTAGTTGTAGGTATAAAGGTAATGTTTGCATCAGGCAGAATATAAGTAATGGCTTTTGTAATTGGTTGCAAAAAGTATTGTGACGACTCATAAGAAACATTAGATCTATATATATTTGGTGTTCAAGTAGATTGACATGTGGATTTCCATTAGATCAGCAACTCTTACAATATCTTAGCTCAAAGGTGAGAGGAAAAAAAAGAAGCAGTAACTAGTTTACTGGCTGACATCCAAGGTGGATCCAAATTTGTTAACTGGATCAATAAAACTCTCTCCAGTTGGAGAGAATGGTACTGAAATGGAAGGTGAGAGTGGGAATCGTTTAAGGGAGAATTCTCATGTCAGATATCTCTTATCAGCTTTTCCTTCATTTTTAAGGGCAGCAATTCTCATCTTTGATCTATGATGAACTTTCCTTCTGAACAGGAACAGAATTATGTTAAGAAGTTTCTTGTTGATGCGAACATGTATTGTTGTGCAGGTACATCTTGAGGTAGCTGCTCCACTTGATGCCAGCGTGCTGAGTGACTTACATCTTGGGCTAGAGGGTGAGCACCAATATATAAATGCTGGTCTTGCCATTGCATTATGCTCTACTTGGCTACAGAGAACTGGCCACGTTGAAATTAATTACCTAAAAGAGATGGTAAAGGATATCTCATGCATGTTTTTTTATGCGGTATTCTTCTTTTCCCTCCTATTAACTTCATTCTTTTGTTGTCCCACTTCGAAATAGACACATCTACCCGAGCAATTTGTCAAAGGGCTAGCAACAGCTGCTCTACAAGGTCGTGCTCAAGTTGTGCTGGACCAGCTCATAGAGAGTGAAAGCTCAGGGGACCTTGTGTTCTACTTGGATGGTGCCCATAGTCCTGAAAGCATGGATGTATGTGCCAAATGGTTTTCTCTGGCAATCGAAGGAGATTACAAGCCGCACAATTCCTATGCCAGTACTCATGGACATAATGAATTGGGAACCTCACATGATTCAGTAGAGATTAGACATCATGAAGCATCCAAGAAAAGTTCAACCCAAGTAAGCTTATCTCATGTTCATTTGAAAGATTTCTTGTATGCTACTTTGGACTATGTGCTGTTTATTAAAGTAAGAACTTGAGCTTTTCTTGAGTTAAATATGTAAGTCGAATTATTGAACAGATCTGAAGTTTCTTTATCATATATATACATATAATGTGTGCGTCTGTAAAGTTGAATTAACATCTAATTTTGTCTTCACTTAGGCAGCCTTTTGCAGAAATGCAGGGTAAGACTGCGTATAATAGACCCTTGTGGTCTGGACCCTGCGCATAGCGGGAACTTAGTGCATCAAGCTGCCATTTTTTTTCAGGCACCATTTTATAAAATGAGATGGAGGGAGCTCATTCTAACAGTGAGAAACCCATGTCTAATTCATGTGGCTAACCTATTTTAACAGCTAAACTATTGAGAAACCCTTGGAGCTTTTTCTATATAAATCTCACCTTTCCTATTGTTCTGAATATTATAGAACCTCCCTTGTTTTATGGTTTGAGAAACCAAACCTATTTTTTACTCCCACCTTTCCTGTAGATTTGAGTATTATAGGACCTCCTTGTTTATGATTTGAGAAATCAAACTTATTTTACATGAATTGACCTACATGCCCAGCTGTTAGGCTCATCCAAGGCGTATTTACGGAAGTAGCAGGGAACTTGATCGTCAAGTTTGAAAAAAGCTGGCCAAGCCTGTGTCACTTTCTTACGTCAGGAGAAAGGGAGATACTTTCTGAAAAGAAATATATTGGAATAGTCAACACACACACACATATATTATTGATGACTTGCTAATTAATTTGATAAAATGTTCAGAGAAACATAAAACACAATTTTTAAAAATATAAAATCCTTATACAGAAGCTCAAGGGAGGTCTATGTAATTAACCTCTTTTATATTATCAGTACAAATCTTTTTGACAGGCCTGAGTTTCAAACTTAGTTCAATAACTTCCGTGGAATGAAATATGTCTAGCAAGGATGACCGGAGGACTATGCTTTGGATAGTTATTTCAGAAGCACATTTTGATGCAAAATACACCCTTCGTTCTCATTCAATCTTTTAATAAACAAGTGATGTTGACAACTCAAATATAGTAAAAAGAATTTTAAAAGAAAAGCTATTCTATCTATTTTTGTTTTAGTAAAAAGATTTTAAAAACTAGTCTATGTTTAATTATCCTTCCAAGTATTGATCTAATAGCTTTGATCTCTAGTGCAGACAAACAGTTGTTTTATATTACATAAAT
>JACEIK010009381.1:34475-45539 GCA_018107945.1 Datura stramonium
GGATTGGGATATATATATGATATTCTTTTTAAGTTGTTCATAACTTTTTAATAAGCCAAAAGGCATCAATTGATTTGTACATCCAACTTGGTGACAATACATTAGATAAGGGGAAAAATTCTCTTAGCAAAAACACACGACCGTTAGAAGTTGGCATGGCCCTCAATGACCAAATATTGTAGGGGCTAGGGGACTTTTAGACATATAGGACATTTGCATGGTTGACTTGATATTAGCAAACTATAGAAAGTAGATTGTGGTGGGGTTGGGTGGCACAAATACATGTTTTTGGGATCATCATTTAATTTATGTTTGATGTTAAATGTTTTTTTTTTTTGACAAGTTTATCCGTTTTGAGTATAACTTAAGAGGTTCAAATGTATGCGATTGAAATTGAAAATTCTTGTCTAACTTTCATACATTATTATCGGAAGTATGGCTTTGTGAAGTTCAGACATCACACATTTTGACTTAAAGTTTGATATGACTTGTTAAGTTCAACTTTACATTTTTTGCTAATTTTAAAATTCACGTCTAACTTTGTACATTTTTGGCTGAAGTATCGCCTTGTGAAGGCCAAATACCATACTTTTTTTTCTAAAGTTTGATATGATTTGCCAAGGCTAACTTCACATTTTTTTACTGAAGTCGTAACCTTGTCAAAGCTAAAGATATATAATGGTTTACCAAGGCCAACTTCAGACATATTTTACTGAAGCTTGATATGGCTTGCCAAGACTAAGCTCTTTTTTTTTTTTTAATTCTTTTTTTTAAAACTAAAATTGGGGCCTTGACAAGACTACAGATATATAAAATATATAATGTCTTGCCAAGGCCAACTTCAGACATTTTTGACAGAAGTTGTGGCCTTATGACCTAACTTAAGACATTATTTTACTAAACTTATGTCCTAGACCACACTTTAGACAATTTGGCATGAGGCCAGAGCATATATTTGCCCCAACTTCAGACATGTATAACTAAAATTCAATAAACCAATTGAAGCAAAAAATGAGAAAAAAGAACTTTAGTTTTTGTGCAGATTTTAATGAAGTAGAATGATTTTCTATCTCTATAATCTTTATATATTTCTTTCTTTACCAAATTTGAATAGTGCGCACAGTTTCTTAGATATAAGTATAAACTATACGAGACTTGGAGGCAACAACCAGAATAGAATATTATTTAATCGTGGAAATGCCATGTCAGGCGCACCTATCAGAATCGGAACAGACCAATTACCAGATCCACCTATCATCTACAACAGTGTCATTGTAGAGAATCCCTGCCCACCACTCTCCCTGTAGGTCGAGCCTCCTTTTCAGTCGCCCTCTACATCGTTATTTTTTCCATAGATATCTAATTTATCTTGCCATTTATTCTTTTTTTAACTTGTCTATAAATAAAATTATTTGTTATTTGATCCAATTCAAACATATATTACTGCAGGTGATTCTCAATAGTTAATTGCCAAAACATTTCTTCTTACTTCTTCCTAATACACTACTCAAATTTTACCTCAACTTTATATATATTCTTCTTTTGATACATCGATTATTTATTTTAACTGTGTATTTCTTCATTTCAATCTAAATCTATATAAAAGACTTGATCGGAATTCTATTAGTTTAGCCACATAAAAGGTTTTAGCCAAAATAATAGAATTTCAAATGTGTATATTTTTTTTGGCGAAATCTATAAAAAGAAATTGGTGGAGCTCCATTAATTTTAGTCAAACTAATGAATTTTTTTTATTGTATAACTTTTTTTAGATGCAATAATGATTTATTTTAACGATTCGGGCTATATTTGCCAAAAAAATTAGGTGAATCTTCATCATATTTATAAAAATAAAAAATAAAATCTAAATAATGAAGTTTGAAACATGTTTTAAATTACATAATGCTTACCAAAAGCAAAAAAAGGCATCATTTGATTTGTACATCAAGTTGGTGACAATACATTAGATAGGGAAGAATTCTCTTAGGAAAAACACAACCGTTAGAAGTTGGCATGGCCCCCAAATCCCAATGACCAAATATGGTAGGGGCTACTCCTCTAGGGGACTTTTGGACGTAGGACATTTGTATGATTGACTAAATATTAGCAATCTAGAAAGTATATGTTGTGATTTTTGGGGAAGGCAAAGTCCTATCTTAGTTATGGAGTTCACGCAGCGGCGGAGGCAGAATTTTTATTTAGAAATTTAATATTTATTATATATAAAATGTGAATTTTGAGCGAAAGAGATTTGAATGAACTTTCTAGCTCCGCTCCTTATTAGTAATTTTCTTCTTGGTTTTTGTTATTTTAGATTTCATTTACTAACCGTTATTACTTAGCCTCGTTATCCTATTTTCTTGTTGTTATTTATGCTTGTTACTGTTGTCTTTTTTTTTTCTCCTCATAGTTCATTCAACTGAGGGTCTTTTAGAAATAATCTTTCTACCTTCTCAAATTAGGAACAAGATCTGCGTATACTCTACCCTCCTCAAACCCTACCTATAAAACTACACTGAATTTGTTGTTATAATTGTTGTAGCTCCACCCCTGATTAAGAAAATTATGGATAGTGACGTATATAAAGTACAAAAAAGGGTTAAAAATGTCGCTAAAGTCCCTGTGCTCCAATGCCCCTTAAAATTCCGCCCACGTTTGTAATATCATATCCGTTTAAAGAAGGAACACTTCAACTGTAAAGGGTAATTGAGGCCCAATAGGTGAAAGGAGGAGTATTTTTAGCTTAAAAAAATTAATGTTAAGGACAATTGTAGTTCAACTGGTGGAAAACGAACAAATTTAAATCAATTCCAATACGTTAGGGACATTTTGACCCTTTTCCATAGAAGGTATTATACAAGCGTATCACTTTATTATAATAACTAAATTTGTTTGTCTTTCTGTTTTTTCATCTAAAGTTTGATATTTATATTGCGCTTAACTAATTCAGACTCACGTATAAGATCTAAGATCGACTCATTAGGAGGAAAATTACTCCCTACTAAGATTTATAGAAGGGTGTCCAGAGTCTTCTAGACACCCAACATTAGGAGTATATTATTGTGACTTGTGAGCAAAGTCCGAGTTCACATTCATTTTCATGGTGTTACGTTTAGAGTTGATCCAAAACGTATGCTTCTACATGAACTCATTCTGCAATTATACTATCTCAAGCAGTTTCTTCCTTTTCAAGTTATTTTTCAAAGAGTGAAGCGCGAAAAAAATATTTAATGTATCACGATTTTTATTGAGTTTTATATCTGAACTATCAGGTGTGTGAGTTTCCTATCTTAACTACCACTAAATGTTTATCGAAACATGACTGAACTATCAGTTGCTCACTTTTCTTACCTGAATGAGGGTAATATTTCAGGTAAGAAAAAGTGAGCAATTGATAGTTCAGTTTATGATTTGATAAGCATTTAGTGGTAGTTCAGATAGAAAAAGTAAACACCTAATAGTTCAGATAGAAAACTCAAAAAACCTAAATTTTTAGATGTAAAAATAATACTGATTTTAGTTAATACGTTCAAGTTTCAACTAAACAAGAGATAAATTATAATCTTAAAATTTATATTGGAATAACCCACCTAATTTCTTGAAAAAGGTGATGTATACACAGGCTTACCCCCTACCCTTGTAAATATAAAAAAGACTATTTTTAATAGACCCTCGATTTAAGAAAAATATATCAAAAAAAATAAATATGTAAATACAATAGTGAAGAAGACATGCTGAAAATAATGAAAGAAATAAACCGTAGCAACGTCAAAATAATACCATAACCGAAGCTAGTGAAATATCATGGGACCTTGATGTAATTTCTAAGAAAAGGAAGCCCCATTTGTCAAAAGAAACCTCCTTTTCCTCCCGGCAACCAAACCTTTCGAAAAATTCAATCAAGAATGTTTTAGAGAATTTTGTGTATAGTTTGAGTTTGTGTGAAACTTCACTCACACCCCCAAATTTGTCAGCCGTCCATAATCGCAGCTGCCAGTGTTCAACTTTCCATCACAATCCTTCTCAGCAGATTCCCAAATTCCTCTTTCCCTTCAAGCCAAGAATCTTTCTCTCTCACAAGATTCTCTCCTCTCTTTTCTCTCATAAAAACTTAGGCTTTATACATGATGCCGTTGTTCCATTTCTCTTCTCACCACACCTCTCTTTTTCTCATTCCCCACTTTGTCCTTTTCATTTTTAAGCCACCCTTTTCAAATCTTGGAAAATCTCAAACAAATTCTTCTTCTTCTTCTTCTTCTTCTTCTTCTTCTTCTATACATACAGTTTCAGCACCCTAATGTCTTCTTCAAGTGTTAACCATATATCTCAGCCTTGCATATATGGTAATGTTTTAAGGATTTCAAAGATTGAATCTTTTTTGCAATTGAAAGAGTATCCTTTTTTGAGTATTATTTTTCATGAAGCTTGGTTTTAGTTATGTGAAAAAAAAAAGTTGGCTTTTTTGGTTGATATTTTTTTGTGGGGTTTAAAGCAGGTCACTTTGGTTCTTCAACTACTGAGAGAAAGTCAAGGTTAATGAAATGGCTGAGTAAACTTTTCAAGGGTGGGTCAGGTAATAGGGGACAGCAACCACAGTTTCTTGGAGATGAAAATATGGTTTGGCGAGCTCCAGCCAGATCAATGGTGATTATATTTACTCTTCTCTTTTTTTTTTTTGGGGCACCATTTTTGACTTTGATGTTAATGATGGACCCTTTTAATGTTCTTGTAACAGAGGAAACTTATTTAATGTGTCTCTTTTTTTTTATATCTGTAGTGTCAAGATATATTGTTTATAGTATAGGAAACATAATAGAAGAGAGAAGATGAGACTAAAGGGTGTATTTTGTGAATTATAGATTTTCTGCAGCTTGGTATGCACATGATCTCCTTGAAATTCGATGTTGCCTTTAACAACATAGCTACTTTTTGTGGGAGTTATTTTTGCTTTCTAGGGACATAAAAAGAGTAGTAAAACTTTTTAAGGTAGTTTTTCTTGTTTGTCTTTGTTTTTCCATTTTTTTTAAAAATTTTCTGTAGAGGGAGAGGAGAAAGAATTTGGTGTTTTCTATAAGTAACTGGAATTCATCTTTTGGATGCTGGATTATTGAGGATAAGGATTGTGTTCATTCATGAGAGTTAAGGTAGTTGAGCTGGATAATAGTTTTGACTAAAAATGTTTTTTAAGTATACTCAACGAAAAGCCAAGGAGGTGAAAAACTACTCGAATAGGAGGCTGGAATGAATGCAGCTTGTTGTAATCGTATTCCTGGTGAGGATAATGGCTGGCATTTAAACTTTTTTTTTTAACCCAGTAAACCTCTGGAAAAAGTGATAAGCTGACCTCTTTATCTTCTTATATTTATCTGGGTAACGATCTGACAAAACGTATAGGTGCACAAAAGTAGTGGATGAAGACCAATAGCTAAAAGATGCAAGTTTGTGATTCTTAACCATAAGATGTTGTCATGTACTGTCTGAATTCTGATGCTTGAATTTGTTTCTATACTTCATGATCTGCAGATATGAAAATGATGACTAACATAATTTTCTTAGAGATTAAATTGGTTTATTGGGAAAAGAAACTCTGTTATTTTCAGGGGTATCAACAGAAGTCTCAACCATCCTTTTTTGTTTCTCTTTCTTTCTTTATTTTGGGGAGGGATTTTAGGTTTAGTCTCTCCAAGAATCTTCATTTATGCCCTTCTGAATAGGATTTCATATATCCCGAAATGTGAAACAGTATAAGAGATTATTCTGAGATAATCATATTTATCTCTCTAGTTGACATCCCCTTCTTGTCCAAAGACTTCTCTTTGTATGTTTAAGCCTAATTAGCCCTTGTCATTTCGAAGACTGTAGATGGTATAGTTACTTGGTACTCTCGTGTCCTCAATATGCCATTCTAGCCACTCTTCATAACAACAATAATCTACATCACATGCGACCTGCTGCAAAGCTGATGATTTTGTAAAATAACATCCTGCTAATTTAATGCCAAACTGTCATCAACTTTTAGCAATATTGTTAAGGTTCTTCAAGAACTATTGCCAACTAGAATATAAAGAAAAGCCCTTCTATGTTTCAGCTGTACTACTTGTTCTAAGGGCAGGAATTTTGGTTGCCTTCAGAAGCTGATGCTTGAATTGTTCCACTGATTACTCAAGTTAGACCATTGTTTTCCATTAACTATCATCAAATAACTCATGAATACTTCTTTTTTCTCCTAAAATTTAACGTTGTCATATTCCTCCGAATCAAGCTTATCTCCTTCAATTGAATGTTCTCTCAACACATCTAAAATTTCATCAGGATGATAACTCTAGGACGAGTAAGGAGAAAGAGGAACTAGACCGTGCAATTGCACTCTCTCTTGCTGAAGATTTGAAAAGACCAAAAGGTAATTATGTTTCATTCAGGGTAGCTTCAAGAATAGTGAAGTAAAAATTGTTCTTTTCCTCCATATCTCTCTTAATCTCATTCAGTTTCTCTTGACGCATACCATTTCCAAAACTTTGATATCATTCTTTTGAGGTAAAGGATGAAAGGTTTATGTTTCTCAGGATACAGATGGAGGACTGACCAAGATGAAGATCTAGAAAGATCACTTCATGATAACTCTAATTCATCCTCATATCCTCCTAAATATGCGCCTTCATATTCTCCTTGGGAATATAATCCCAATAGTTACAGGTAATCGGTTTTGTGTTTCCAAGATTGTTGAGATATCAAACCATACATTATGTCTACTGAAATATTAGTAGCTCTAGCATTTCACGTAGTTATCTGTTTAATTCACCACTCTAATATATATGTGTGTGTGTGGGCGCGCGTCATGCACTCACTTTCTTGATGTTAAAAACTATGCCAGATTGTTATTTCTGGATTAAGAGAGAACTTATGTGCAAATATAAATATTCACAGAAAATGTAGTGGCTGCTATAAGGATATCATCTCTGGAAATTATTTGGGATGCATGGGAACTTTCTTTCATCCAGAATGTTTTCTTTGCCGTGCTTGTGGTGCCCCAATTACTGAATACGAGGTACATTCTTGTCCTTGCTGTTGCTGTCATTTTTCCACCACTCAACCCCTTTGCCAAATATGAAAATAAAAAATAAAACCAATGAAGTGCAATTTTTATACAAACTGAATACTTTCCACTGTTTTGACATGTTAGCTCATTGGTTTCGTTGATTCAAGTTTTCTTTGTCAGGGAACAATACATATCATAAGTCATGCTTCAAGGAAATGACTCATCCCAAATGTGAAGTCTGCCATCAATTTGTAAGGACATACTGCTTCTTTATATGACATTTTTTTTACTGAAGTTGTTTAATAGAACACCAAGATATGGTTCAAGGTTCTATTCTGAGTTCATTTTGTGTATTTAAGCCCCTGTTGTATTTTTTTAGAATAGCAATTGGTTCTTCTACCTTTATTTTTTAGTTAAAAGTATTAGTTTACCTGCAAAATCCAAGAGAATATATATACATGCATGCTTGTGCATTTATGCACACAGGCAAGTGCATATACTGGCATAAGCCTGATGATTATTTACAGCACAACACCAATCTGTTAGGAGAATCTTCACATTGTAATTGAATGAGAATAGCATCATTGTTTCATTCATGCACATTGCTTTGCCATCATTTGGTTCTTTTTGGGTAAAATTTCTACACCAACCTAAACAGATACATGCACTGCAGAACTTTTTGTTGTCCGATTGTAAACTATGTGTTCAATGTTACCAGAAAATAGTTTAGAAATACTAATATTTGTGTGGAAGGGACAAAGTTTGGTCCTATCATTTGGTGCAGCAGAGTAGGCATTGGGGATAAATATGAAATCAAAATTTATTTACAAACTAATGTCAAAAGGTATGCTGTTTCTCACTGATTAGCCCCTCCACATTCACATTGCAGATCCCAACAAACGGAGCTGGATTGATAGAGTACAGATGCCACCCATTTTGGTCTCAAAAATATTGCCCTGCACATGAGAATGATAACACCAAAAGGTGCTGTAGTTGTGAACGTCTGGAGGTACGGATGTCAGCTCAAACTAAACATATTGGATCACCTCTCATTCAACTGACATGCTCGTTTATTGTCTTTATCTTCTTGAAGTCACGGGATGCAAGATATATGTCACTTGGAGATGGTCGGAGCTTATGCTTTGAGTGCATGGAATCTGCAATCATGGATACTGGAGACTGCCAGCCACTTTACCATTCCATCAGAGACTATTATGAAGGCATGAACATGAAAATAGATCAGCAAGTTCCTATGCTTCTTGTTGAAAGACATGCTCTTAATGAGGCCATTGAAGGAGAGAAGCATGTATGAATGATCTCTGTCCATAGTTTGTTCTGTCCTTTTGTCTGGGAAGATTACTAACTTGAGAACTCTTTTAGGGTCTCCATCATATGCCTGAAACCAGAGGTCTATGCCTATCAGAAGAGCAGACAGTCACCAGTGTAAGATCTTCAGTCTCTTGAATAATTTTCCATATTAGACTAGCTTAAACATGTCTTCACGATCTTCTAGTGAAATGTGTGATAGTCATGACAATTTGTTTAACAATGCAGATACTCAGAAGGCCAAGAATAGGTGGTCGTGGACTAATAGGAATCAGAACACATCCTCAGAAGCTAATTAGAAGATGTGAAGTTACAGCCATCCTAGTAATATTCGGTCTCCCAAGGTAACTTCTTTGTTTTCTTTGATTCCTTTCAGTTTCTTTTAGCCTCATGGTGAAAATGAAAATCAATGTGGCATGTGGTGCTCCATGCACCCTGAGAAAAAAGAAAAGCACAAGAAGAGGAGGAAAAAGATCCATATAGGCGATACCAATTGCTTGGTACTAAATTTTATTATTGTTGGTGTGTTTAATTTAGGTTCAATGTTCATTAGGAGTCTTTTGGTCTTGTGAGAGATATGGAAGTAGAAAATATAGAGAACTTCTAGTGCTAGATATCATAAGTTCTTAAATATTGGATCGCGACGGATTTAAATGGAGCAACATCAATAATGAGGATTCATTTAGTAGACCCTAACTAGCTTGGGAATACGGCATAGTTGTTGGGAAAAAACAAAGCTTTTCATGACTTGTCTTTAAGATGTGCTTTTACATGTCACCAGTTATTATCCTTTTAGATATGTTGAAGCAGAGAAAAACTATGGTTGGTCTTATATTTTAAGTGAAAGGAAGTAACATGTGCTTTGGCATGAAACCAAGTTATTATTCTTAGATTTTGAAGCAAAGAGAAACTAAAGCTAGTCTACAGGTTAGAATGAATGGAATATAAGTACTGTTCTTTGCCTATTCATGGACCTTTCTTGTGACAACAATACAGTATGGTATGTTTGGACCATCAATTAACGATAAAGATGCTTGGTAGAAGATTATGTCAAATGTGCTTACGAAATCTTTGTATATGCAGATTACTTACTGGTGCCATTCTAGCTCATGAACTGATGCACGCCTGGTTACGTCTAAAAGGTAAACTTCGATACTTTCTTTGAACTTTGTCAGTCTGGAACGAACTTTAAGAGCATGAACAATCTTCAAGAAAAGAAAGATAGCTGTATGTTTCATCATCAGAACTATCTTGTGCTTGATACTACTACTTTCTGTTAAGATTATACCTTTGTAATTTGCAGGATACCGTAATCTCAGCCCTGAGATAGAGGAAGGAATCTGCCAAGTGCTTTCCCACATGTGGCTTGAATCAGAGGTAATGTGTGGATCTAGAAATATGCCATCCACATCAACTGCTTCATCCTCGTCTACATGGTCATCGTCCAAGAAAGGCGGAAAATCTCAAGCAGAGAGTAAGCTGGGTGAGTTTTTCATGCACCAGATTGCCCATGATGCTTCTCCAGCATATGGTGGAGGATTTAGAGCTGCTTATGCAGCCGTGAATAAGTATGGTTTGCGAAGTACATTGGATCACATTCGCTTGACAGGAAGTTTTCCTTTATGATGCATTCGTTGTGACCTCTTTGGCCTCGTATGCTCGAAGATGATTTTCTCCACTGTGTGCAAAGTTAGAGGTCATTGATGAGGAAATGAGTTGATCATGCAAAGCTGGTTTAGCTACCCCTATTTTTTCCGGGGTCCTACCGGGGATACTGATGGAATACAACTTGAATCCTACAAATAAGTTTACATATTTTGCAATTAAAACGAAATATAGAAATTCTGTCTTGTATTGGAGACTCTTTTCATTTTAAAGGCAATAAAGATCAGATATTTGGATGGTCCCAGGAACAACTTAAACAACATTGTTGAGGTCTTTATTCTCTTATTATTTTTGTTGTTTGGATTTGAAAAATCCCATATACAAGGAATTATAATGTTATGTATTTCACATTCCGAAAAAGTATCTTCGAATTAACGTCATAAAACTATACTTTTCTTTTAATTTTCTTCCTAAATTTCAACATGAATCTCCGACGATATCTCCCCATAGCCTTTTGCCTCTGAAAATGTTCTTCTTTCTCAATGCCCGAGCATCCATTCAATGTATTCTTTTCGATCTTATATACTTCCTTCTCAATGCATGGGCGTCCATCCAGTGCATCCTTTGGATCTTATATCCTATGTAGGCTTGCTAAGTATAGACTAAACAAGCAGTACACAGAACACCAATTCGATCATGACAGAAAAAAGGAAAAGCAAGTGATAAAATGCTGAGCCTCTAAGTCAAAAGTGTGAGTCCAGTAATTTGATAAGGAGTGAGAAGACAACACATTGAAACTGTCACATACATCAGTATGTTTCAAATACAAGAAATTTGTCTAATAAATAGGTTCTGAATTACAATTTTTTTTGCTTAATAAATTATTTATACATATTAAATGAAATTTTAAGCACAAATACAGAGCCTGACTCTAAGTTACTGGATTCTATCGAACCCGTATCTACCATGCTCCTGAGTGCAAGTAATTCCACACTATGCAAAATCATATTTCTTTCATCAAACAAGAAAAGTATCAGTACAACATTTTCAACCTTATCATCACTTGTAATAGATTACTACATTTTATAAAGTAACCT
>JACEIK010009382.1:24925-41733 GCA_018107945.1 Datura stramonium
GGGGTATGTCGGTTATAAGAATCTCCCACTGTTCCTCATGATTTACGCATGTTTATGATTATGCACTTTGTCTCAAGTCATGTTCAATAAACCTTTTCTCTTATGATTATTAATATAGTTAATTTACGAATGTTTTGAAAACCTTGAGCCTTATGTTTACATTATGGTATTTCCATTACGATCATGTTGTCCTACTCTTAAGAACTTTTATGTATTTTTACTTTCCTTTTTTACTTACTTGCATACTCAGTACATTCCAAGTACTTACTACATATTCTATGTTGTATCATTTCATGATACAAGCTCGGATATTTACGTTCAATCCAGCCATTAGCTAGATTCTCGGCACTAGTATCTTCCAATCTCAGTTGGTGAGTCCTCATCTCTCAAGAGTCCCTGTTTATTAGTTGTATTACTTTTCAATTTGACTTTAGTGAGTTAGTTGGGGTCTTGTCCCATTAACTCATCAGAAGTAGAGGCTTTTCAGACATAACATGTATTCAGTTTCAGCCGTATGTATCATGTATTTAGATATTATGTTATTATCAGAATTCCGCTTATGTACATACGTTAGACTTCCACTTGACTATGTTGAATTTAAATGTCATGTTCATGCCATGGATCGACTTGGAGCCTTTCGGGGTTCTTTTTCCCTTGTCCCGATCCGAGCCTATGTTCGGGTTGTGATAGTTCGGGAGAGTCACATTCTGAAGACAGCCTCCAAGACTCGGTATAGTCATTATGAGTTTGTAGTTAGTTCTTTTAGACTAACAAATGCTCCTAGAGCTTTTATGAATATGATGAATAAGGTGTTCAAGCCATATTTTGATATGTTCTTGATCGTGTTCATAAATGATATTCTCATATATTCTCGATGCAAGGAGGAGCATGCCACTCATTTGAAGGTGGTGCTACAGACTCTTAAAGATCGCCAGTTGTATGCTAAGTTCATCAAGTGCGAGTTTAGGTTAAACTCAGTGGCATTTTTGGGTCATGTGCTGTCAAGTGAGGGTGTACAGGTGGATTCCCAAAAGATAGAAGTTCTGAAAATTTTGTTTAGACTAGTGAATCCTTCGGATATCAGGAGTTTCTTGGGTTAAGATGGTTACTACCGGAGGTTTGTTGAAGGGTTTTCATCCATTGCAGCACTGTTGACTAAGTTGAGCCAGAAGAAAGTGAAGTTTCAATGGTCGGAGGCCTGTGAGAAGAGCTTCCAAGAGTTGAAGACTCAACTCACCTCAACACCGGTGTTGACCCTACCTGAGGGTACCGATGGGTTTGTGGTATATTGTGACGCCTCGAAGNACCGATGGGTTTGTGGTATATTGTGACGCCTCGAAGATCATATTTAGTTGTTTATTAATGCAGCACGGTAAAGTTATAGCCTATGCTTCTAGGCAGCAGGAAGTCCATGAAAAGAACTATCTAACTCACGACCTAGAGTTTGCGACGGTAGTATTTGCCTTGAAGATTTGGAGACACTATCTATATGAGGTCCATGTGGATGTGTTTATGGACCACAAAAGCCTACAGTATGTGTTTACCCAAAAGGAATTGAATCTATGTCAGAGGAGGTGGTTGGAGCTTTTGAAAGACTATGATATGAGCAACCTTTATCATCTGGGCAAGGCAAATATGGTGGAAGACGCTCTTAGCAGGTTTTTTATGGAGAGCATGACCCATGTAGATTAGGGGAGGAAGGAGTTGGTGAAGGATGTGCACCGGCTTTCACGACTAGAAGTTCGTCTTGTTGACTCGACAGATAGAGGTGTTATTGTTCAAAATGGGTCAGAATCTTCCTTGGTGATCGAGGTCAAAGATATACAAGACAAGGATTCTATTTTGGTAAAGTTGAAGGAATCCGTTCAGAATCAGAAAGTGGAGGTCTTCTCCCAGGGGGAGATGGTGTGCTTCGATATCAGGGTCGTTTGTGTGTATCGGGTGTTGATGACATGAGGGAGCGGATGTTGCATGAGGCTCATGGTTCCATATATTCTATTCACCCAGGCAACACCAAGATGTACTGTGACCTATGGGAAGTCTATTGGTGGAATGGCATGAAGAACAACATAGCAGAGTTTGTGCCTGTGTCCAAATTATCAATAGGTGAAGGTTGAGCACCAAAGACCTAGAGGTGTTCTTCAAGACATCAGTATTCCTACTTGAAAGTGGAAGGATATCAATATGGACTTCATTACAGAGTTTCCTTGTACTTGTTGACAGTATGACTCTATTTGAGTGTTTTAGAAAGGTTGACTAAGGCATCTCATTTTCTACCAGTCAAAACTACCAATTTAGCAGAGGATTATGCTAAATTGTACATTCAGGAATTAGTTCAATTGGATGGAGTGCCCTTGTCCATCATATCGGATAGACGGTACTTAGTTTACCTCCCAATTTTGGAGATTGTTTCAGAAGGGACTTGGTACTCAAGTCAAGCCTAACACATCATTTCACCTGCAAATAGATGGTCAGTCTGAGCGGACCATTCAGACTCTTGAGGATATTGATTTCAGAGGTAGTTGGGATTATCATTTACCTCTCATTGAGTTTGCATATAACAACAGTTATTATTCCGACATTCAGATGGCTCCATTTGAGGCTATCTATGGGCGGAGATGTAGATCTCTTATTGGTTGATTCAAAGTCGATAAAGATGTGATGATAGGACCAGATTCAGTCCATGAGTCTATGGAGATAGTTCAGCTTATGAGGGACAGGTTGAAAATAGCTCATACTCACTAAAAGTCCTATGCGGATATGAGGAGGAGAGAACTTGAGTTTGAAGTTGATGATTGGGTGTTTCTGAAGGTATCCCCCATGAAGGGAGTGATAAGGTTTGGAAAAAAAAAGGAAAATCAGTCCCCGTTATGTTGGCCCGTACCAGATTATGAGACGTATTGGCAATGTGGCCTATGAGTTAGAGTTTCCCTCAGAATTAGCTTTAGTTCATTCAGTTTTCCATGTATTGCTCTTAAAGAAGTGGTTAGGTGACCCGACTTTGGTTGTTCTAGTGGATAGTGTAGGTGTGGAGGATAGCCTCAGCTATGAGGAGGTTCCAGTGGAAATACTTGATCGTTAGGTTCGAAATCTAAGAAACAAGGAAGTAGCTTTAGTGAAGTTTTTGTGGGGGAACCAGCATGATAAGGGAGCTACATGGGAAACTAAAGTAGATATGATGGTTAAATACTTGCATCTATTCCCTCCCGGCTCAGTTTCCGCTTAAGGTATCAGTTTCCTCCCTAGTACTCTATTCAGTTTCATGATAAATTCATGTCCCCCAGTTTCTTTCATGTCAATGTGTGTATGCATGTGTGTTTCATGAATTAGTTCAGTCATGTATTTTATTCCAAAGTCAGTCACTCCATCAGTTTTCAGCTTTAAATGTTCAGTATATGATATGGCAGTTGCATATATCAACTTTTCAATATGTTTACCCATATTCAAGGACGAATGTTCCCAAGGGAAGAGATATTGTAATAACCTAAAAACTCTATGATTATACCCCAAGGTTGAAACAGAGAAAATAGGATTTTCTGCACCAGGTTAAAGGATGAGTTGTCCAGTGACCCGTGAGGTGCACCATGAGTCGTTAAGTGACTTGTGGGGAGGAGGGTGGACTTGGTTGGATTTTTTGATTTGGGGTTGACTACGGGTGAGGCCACGTGTCGTGGTCAAGACCACAAGTCGTCAAGTCATTCGTGGATAGAGGTCGGCATGAAGTGGAAAATTTGGGAAGTGTGGGGCACGACTTGGTCACCACAAGTCGTTGGGTACACCACGAGTCATGGTGTCCCTCGTGGTGACCCTTAGAGGTATTATTTCAGTGTTGTCCACGAGAAGTATACCATAAGTCATGGTGTTGAGGATGAATCGTCCACTCCCTCGTTGGGACTAGCAGTGTATTTTTTCCTGCAAATTTATTAAGGGATTTTCCTTAATTTTCTAAGTTCCTAAGGCCTAAAGTACGTCTTTGTAATCTTAAAAAGGTGTGTTTTAAGAGGGTTAACTCATTCTAAGCCAATTCCCCTCCATGCATGCAATCCTAGAAGTAACTAAGGGTGATCAAGCTTAGATTCATCAAGTTCTTCCCCAAATTCCTTTGAGCTCTCAAGAGGATTATGAAATCAGATTCTCCCAGGTATGTAGGGTTATGAATGGGTGTATCAATCCACTCCATGCCCAATCCCTCTTCAATTTCATGTGAATTCTAAGTTGATGAATCTATGGGGTTTAATCCAATTTATGAATTCTCTAAGTATCTATCATGGGTATTCTCTATGGATGTTTTTAATGTTGAATTATGATTTATAGGAATGTTTTATAATGTTTTCAATTACAAATTATGATTTCAAAGATTCACAAATAAGATGCCCATCTATGGAAGTTTATGAAAAGGATGAGATTATGATCTATGCTTCTAGTTATGATGAGATGTTCATGATGAAAATATGATTTCGAATTACCCATGCCTATGTTCATATTTTGAGTAATCCAAGTCTATTTCAAGCATGTTTAAGTATTTGGAAATCCCATATGATCAAGTATGTTTCATGATTTATCTAAATTACATGTTATTATCTTACCACATGGTTTTGGAGTCAAGACTCCCACTCTTTTCAGACTTTGCATGTATGTTCTAATTCGGCTTCTTCAATAGATGATGGTTCATCTTTGTTGAAAAATGATAGAGAGCATATGCATGTTTTTGAAAGTAGAGTACAACACCGAGTAGGCTAAGGATCCATCAACCCTATGCCTCAGAACTACGTGCCAATGTAAATATGTTCAGATTATTTGGGACCTCTGTTGTGAGCTTCTCCTGCCCCGAATGGGCCTTCAGCTTGATATTGATATCATGATAGCGTCCTTATCCCTGGCAAGGCTTTGAATGACTCTGCCCGCTTGAGTGTAATAGTCGGTACCATGTAAGCTTTATCATGGTAATGTCGGTTATAAGATGAGTCTCCCATTGTTCCTCATGATTTCAGATATGCATGTTCATCAGTCATATTATTATGTTTTCAATAGGTTTGATCCAATGTCCAGTTTAACTTATGAATAATAGTTTTCAACTTTGGGTCATTCGATTTAGTGATGATATTCATTTATGTTTAAGTCATGTATTCAGATAATAGAATGCAAGCCCTACTCTCAGATTCTTATGATGAAATGTTTTATGATATGCATGATCTATGATTTTACTTACTTAGCAGTTTTACTTACCTTACATACTCGATACATTCCGCGTACTAAATGCATACTCTATGTTGTATCGTTTCATCATACAGGCTCAGATATTCAGGCTCAGTCCCGCCATCGGCCAGATCTTTGATGTTAGTGTATCCCAGTAAGAGTTTGTGAATCCTCATCTTTCGAGGTCCCTTCTTATCAACTATATTCAGTATTTTCAGTTTCAGACTTTCGTGAGTTAGTTGGGGTCTTCCACTAGTCAGTAGTAGAGGCTTATCAAACATAGTATATATTCAGTTGCAGACATGTGTTATGTATTCAGTTATTCGATGTTATCATATTTTTAGACTTCTACTGTTTTGTATGTTGGACTTCCACATTTAAAATGTTGAGCTTAGATGTTATGTTCATGTCATGGATCGACTTGGAGCCTCTCGGGGTTCTTTGTCCTGTGTCTCGATCTGGGACTATGTTTGGGTCATGACAAAAAATCTCTAGCGAAGAAAAAAGAGTACACACATTTTTAATATGCCTCAAGTGTTATCTCATTAAAAACCTTACCAGGAAAACCCAATTGGGACAAAACCTTGGTTAAGGAAAAAATAGTACAACGTGTATTTTACTCCCCCTGATGAAAAATTTATTTGATATCTCGGACACGATGCATTTCAATATTGTATCTAAACTTCTCAAATGTTGATGCTTGCAATGCCTTTGTGAATAAATCCACAAGATTATCACTTGAACGGATCTGTTGAACATCTATCTCATAATTTTATTGAAGATCTGTGTGAAAATTTTTAGTGAAATGTGCTTCGTTAGGTCTCCTTTATTCTCCCTTTAATTGATCTAAGAAGGCAGTATTATCTTCATATAATACTGTTGGAATCATTGTTTTCAAAGAAAGATTATATAATTGCAGAACATGTTGAGTCATTGATTTCAACCATACACACTCTCGGCTGGCTTCATGAATGACTATTATCTCAGCATGAATTGAAGATGTAGTAGCTAGAGTTTGTTTTGTTGATTTCAATGATATAGTTGTATCTCTACAGGTAAATAAATAGCCTTTTTGAGATCAAGCTTTATGTGGATTGGACAAATAACCCGCATCTGCATAACCAATCATTTGTGAATTGGATTCATTAGAATAAAGTAATCCCATATCAATAGTTCCTTGAAGGTATCTGAAAATATGCTTAACATTGTTCCAGTGCCTTTTTGTTGGTGAGGAATTGAATCTTGATAATAAGCTCACTACAAAAGCTATACCTTGTCTTGTATTATTAGAAAGATACATTAGTGCCACAATTGAACTAAGATATGGAGTTTCATCACCAATGAGTTCTTCATCTTCCTCCTGAGGTCGGAATAAATCTTTATTGATATCAAGTGATCTCACAATCAATGGAGTGCTTAATAGATGTGTCATATCCATATAAACCCTCTTTACTATCTTTCCTCTATATGTAGACTGATGGACAAATATTTTACTTTTTAAATTATCAATCTGTACGCCAATACAAAATTTTATCTTCCCAAGATCTTTCATTTCAAACTCTTTCTTCGAATATTCTTCTGCCTTAGAAAGTTCTTCAGGAGTTCCAATGATAGTCAAATCATCAAAATAAACAACTATAATGAAAATTTAGTTCCAAACCTTCTAACAAAAACACAAAGGCGGACAGGATCATTTTTGTATCCTTCTTTTAGCAAATACTCATTAAGGTGATTCTACCATATTTTTCTTGATTGTTTCAATCCATAAAAGCATTTTTGAAACTTTATTGAACAAGTTTCTCGAGAACCTTTGTATGCTTCATGCATTTTTAGTCCTTTAGGAATCTTCATAAAATTTTTGTTGTCTAGTGAGCCATATAAATATGCGATGACAATATCCATCAAGTGCATGTCAAGTTTTTCATGCACCGCCAGACTTATCAAATAGCTGAAAGTGATTGCATCCACTACAGGAGAACATGTCTTCATATAGTCAAAATTAAGTATTTGCAAAAACCCTTGTCCCACAAGTTGTGCTTTATATCTAACGATTTTATTTTTTCATTAGGTTTTCAATAAAGACCCATTTGTACTCCACTGGGTTTACACCTTCAGGTGTTGGTACTGTAGGTTCAAAAACTTCACATTTTTCAAGTGAAGCTAATTCTGCTTCAATTGTGAATTCCCATTTCAGCCAATCACTTTTCCTTCTACATTCATCAACTGACTTGGGTTCAAGATCTTAATTTTCTTGCATAACTTCGATAGAAACATTATATGCAAAGGAATTATCAATATTAGCATCATTTTGATTCCATCTCTTTTTTGGGGAAACATAACTTATTGAGATTTTTTCATTATTATCTTTTTCAGGAACTTGAGATATTTCTAACGAGGTCTTAGTAATTATTATGCCTCGGAGCTCTTCATGAATTACTTCATCCATTTGGTCAGCTTAATCATTTATTCCTTTCTTATTTTGAGGAATTTTATCTTTCGAACCGATAGGTCTACCACACTTCATGCATGTTTTGGACTTATTTGCACGGTCAAATTGTTTTGGCGGGACATCAACTCGACTTGAAGCATTTGCAGCTGGAATCTATGACTTAGTAACCCTTGGAAGGTTAGTAAATGCATCTGACAATTGATTTGTAATATTTTACAAATAAATGATCATTTGAACCTCTTGTTCTCTTTGATTTGTGCGAGGGTCCAAATGAGACAGTGATAATGCACTCTAGTCTATCTCGTTTTGTTTCTTCTTATTTTCTCCCCCTAATGTTGGAAAAATTGACTCATCAAAGTGACAATCAGCAAATCTGGTCATAAACAAGTCTCCTGTCATAAGTTTTGGATATTTGATATAAACGAAGATTCATAACCAATATATATTCCAACCTTCTTTGGAGACCCATCTTTGTGCGTTTACGTGGATCAATTGAAATATATACCGCATAATCAAAAATTCTAATATGGGAAATATTTGGCACTGACCAAAAGCCAATTGTAACGGGGAGTTTTTATGATAGCTTATTGGCCTTATGCGTACTAGCACATCTGCATGTAAAATGACATATCCCCACACTGAAAGGGGAAGTTTGACTTTCATAAGCAATGGCCTAGCTATCAACTGGAGTCTCTTAATGAACGATTCTGCTAGATCATTCCGAGTGTGAACATGAGCCACGGGATGCTCAATTCTTATTCCAGTTTCCATACAATAATCATTAAAAGCCTGATATGTAAACTCACTGGCATTATCAAGATGAATTGTCTTAATTGTATAATCTTATAATTGTGCTCTTAACCTTATTATTTATGACAACAACCTCACAAATGCCATATTACGAGTTGATAATAAGCACACATGTAACCACCTTGTAGATGCATCTATCAAGATCATATAATAATTAAATGGTCCACATGAAGGATGAATAGGCCCACATATATCACCATATATACATTCCAGAAATGCAGGGGATTCAATCACAACTTTTGCTACTGATGGTTTAATAACATATTTCTCTTAGGAACAAGCAATACAAGAGAATTCCTTAAATTGAAGAATTTTATAGTTCTTCAATGCATGCTCATGTAAATTCTCAATTATTTTGTACATCATATTAGCACCGGAATGACCCAATAGATCACTCCAAATAATAAAATCATTAGGACCCGTGAACTTCTTGTTTGCTATGGAATATGATTCAGTTATACTAATACTGGTGTAGTATAGGCCGGAGGAGAATACGGGTAATTTTTCATGTATATATTTTCTTCCCGTTGCTATTGTAGTAATGTAAATGTATTCAACCTTTTCTTCATTGGTGGTCTCAATATGATATTCATTTTGATGAATATCTTTGAAACTCAGCAGGTTTCTTTGAGACCTACTACCATATAATGCTTCATTGATAGTCAATGCAGTTCCTCCAGGTAGTAATAAGGTTGCGAACACTTTCATTTTTAGCCTCTCATCTTCTCTAGAGAAGCAAAACTCGAACGGATAGAACAGATGGTCCAACTACATAACTTTTTCTTTTTCATTACTTCCATGGTCGTGCCTCATGGCATGGCAGCACCTGTACTATTGAAATGGTTTGTCAGTAGAGATGTTCCCACATGTGCCCTTTTTTCCAATGGTACTATAATTCCTATTCTTATCCCTTCATTCCCTCTTTTGGTCTATCTACATTCCAGGAAATTCATACGAGCCCTCAATTAATTTAATACTACCAGATATTGTTATAACATTGACTTCCTTCATAATCAAGTAAGAGAAATATTTCTTATCTTTTTATATGGTGTGCGTTGTAGCACTATCCAAAAGGCATATATCTTACTTGTTATTTATATGGCCAACTGAAGACCGGGGAATATCCATATTCTTTATAAAACATAAGGTTATTTATTAGAAATTTTGAAAGCTTGCAAAGACATAGAATATTATAAGAATCATATTAGAAATATAAAAAGTAACTAATATGCTTTATGAAGAATATAAACTAGTTGAATCAATATTTTTATGGTTCATTCCCCAATAGAAAGTTTTCAGTTATGATCCTCAGAGAAATCGCTAGCTTCTAAATGAGTTATACTAGGAAAGCCTTCATAATCATCATCTTTATTGGAAAAATTTGTCTCAACTTTATCATTATTATTCACATGGCCTGCCTCAACATCATTTTGAAAGGTAGAGTGAGCCTCCACTTTGTTATCCTTTATTTTGATGGAGGATTGATAAAGCTTGACAAAAATGTTCATGCGTACCTTTCATGCCACATCGATGGAAAATATTGCTTTTGTCTTTTGAAGGATTATTTTGAGAACCCTTATTGTTCTCTTGTTTATTTTGACTTCCACCATGACAATTATTATTTCATATGTTGCCACGTCCATGTAAATTCATACTTCCCCGATTATTATTCAGCTTGTCTTCAGACTTTTGATCTTTTACTACCACATTCACTTTTGAAAATGGAGAAAACCTAGTGGGTCGGGCTTCATGATTTTTCATTAAAATGGCATTATGTTGCTCAGTGTCATGACCCGAGAGTACACTCGAATCGTAAACACAAGACAAGGAGCCCCGAGATACCCCAAGTCGACCGATGGCATGAGCATACATCTAAACCATTCACATGAAGCGGAAGACTTAATATGATAACACGATATAGAGTACATCATGACATGAAATAGAAAATACAACGATACATGATTCATACATAACAGCTGAGTTCTATATATAGTTTGAAAAGCCTTTAGCCATAATAGATGGGTTGATGGGAAAATACCCCAACAAACCCTAAGTACTGAAACTGGAAGAAGCTAGAATATGAACATAAGGCCCTCAAAACATGATGACTCACCAATACAGATTAAGAGCAAAAGTTGGGAGAAAGCTAAGAGCGAGGCTGAACCTGAGAATTGGGTCCTGTATCATAAAATGATACAGCATATAAAGTATGTGGATCACTACTTGGAATGTACTGAGTATGCAAGGTATGTAAAACAACATTTAAAAACATAAGATTAATTAGAGTAGGACTTCATGATCGTAAATGTTGAATCATAAGTATATCATAAGAATCAAGGTTTTCTAAAACATTCGTAAACCTTCCATAATTGTAACATGAGAGAAAGAATTTCATAAAACCTGACTTGAGCCAAGGAGACATAATCATCACATGCATAAAAACAATGAGGAACAGTGGGAAATTTCTATAACCGAAATACACCATATGAGCACACAAGGAGCCCGACCTATAAACCCAGTCGGGAGGCCGTTCATACCTTGCCAAGGGTAGAACTATGAAAGGCGTGATATCACTCATGAAGACCCCGTAGGGCATAGGGACAGTCACTGAGGAGGTCCCAAACATATCCTATGGTGGCACGTAGTTCTGAGATTTGGGGTCTAACTTGGGCCCCAAACCTACTCGGTGTTAAGTACTACTCCCAAAACATGTACGTGCTCATAGAAGTTCATACATGACAAGCCTGGCTAGTTAAATCATGATAATCATAACATGCTTGGAAATTCGTAAACTAGCCATGAAATTGGGCCCGTGAATCGGCCAAAATCATAGTTCATGAATCATAATCAACATGTGGGCATTGCCCAATATTCAACATGCTTGAAATACTTATATTTATAGAAAACATGATCATAATAACATGGGTAATTAGAAACATGCTTAAAATTTGAAAACTCATATCATACTTGAAGGATCACCATATCTATGAAATTCAATGGAAACCTCATGATTGGGCATTTAGATTCTTAAACATTATGTCATCAAAACATTGAGTAAAACAAGTGAAATCAGCCCAATAATTTGAAACCCATAATTTAGACATGCTACAACAAGTTCATATCGATATTTGAGGATTCATGCAATTGGATTAAGACCCATAAGAATTTAGTAATCAATGCCATAGATTAGGGAGAATTTGGGCATGGGTGGGGACTACATCACCCATTCAAAACCCCACTACCTGGAAACACTTAAGTCTTAATCTCCTTTGAGAGCCTAAGATGGGATTTAGAGAGATTGAGGAAGAACACCTTGAATCACCTTCTAATCTCCTCTCTATACTCTTGCATGCATGAATGAGGCTTAAAATGAACTTAATCCCCTTAAAAGACCCTATTCAAACCATAAAATAACGTAGTTTAGGCTTTAGGAACTTAAAATTTACAAAAATACCCCTACTAAAAATGCAGAAATTTCTGGTTGTCAGTCCCCACGAGGGACCTCATAAGTCATTGCCAAGGGGCATGACTCGTGGCCGGGATCCATCATGCTCGCTGCCCAAAACACTCAGGGAACCCCACGAGGGATCCCATAAATAGTGGTGGCTGACCACGACTCGTGGTCACCACCCGTGACCCCTACTGCCCGAAACCTTGACCAACCATACACTCTAAACCATGGGTGACCTCACGAGTCGTGAGGTCTGACCACGACTCGTGGTCACCATCTGTGGCCTTCACTGCCCTTCCCAACCTTGCCAAACCTCCAAGGAAGGCCACGGGGGACCTCAAAGTCATGAGGTCTGACCACAACTCGTGGTCATGCCCGTGGCCTCCTCAACCTGAGCCTACCAACCTTGCTGACCACGAGTCACCTTATGACTCGTGGTCACTACTCACGACCTACCTCACGGGTCATCCTCAGATCTGGTGCAAATTTTTTAGTTCTCTCCGTTTTGACTCCCGGCTCTGATCCTTGAGTTCCCAGGATATAACAATATCTCCCCCTTGGTAACATTCCTCCTCGAATGTTATAAACATGCAGAAAACTCAGAAACAAGCTATCACCATATATAAATACTGATCATTTAAGCTAAAAACTGACGGATTGGCTACCTCCAAAAAGAACTACATAATTGAACTGAATTCAGACATCACATACATTTACCATATCATAAAACAAACTTGTATACATGAAATGAACATGAAAATTAATTAGAGGTTTAGGGAAAAAACTGATACCTCAAGCTGAAACTGAGTCGGTAGGGAACAAATGAGGGTATTTAGCTACGATATGCGCTTCGGCTTCCCACTTAGCTCCCTCAACATGCTAATTTATCCATAACACCTTCACTGAAGATACTACCTTGTTCCTTAGCCTCCGAACCTAACGATCCAAGATTGCTACTAGAATTTTCTCATAATTGAGGCTATCTCTCACACCAACACTTTCCACCGGAATGACTAAGGTTGGATCTCCCAAGCACTTTCTCAAGAGCGATACATGGAATACGGGATGAACTGAAGTTAACTCTGAAGGTAACTCTAAGTCATAAGCTACTTTACCCACACATCTCATAATCTGGTATGCGCCAACATAGCGGGGACTGAGTTTCCCTTTCTTGCCAAATCTCATTACTCCCTTCATGGGAGATACCTTCCAAAACACCCAATCATCGATCTCAAACTCAAGCTCTCTTCTCCTCACATCTGCATAAGACTTTTGGCGACTTTGAGCCATTTTTAGCCTTTCCCTTATCAACTGAACTTTCTCCATAGCCTCATGGATTGAATCTGGACCCACCAACGAAGCCTCACCGACTTCAATCCAACCAATGGGAGACCTACATCTCCTCCCATAGAGAGCCTCAAATGGAGCCATTTGTATATTGGAATGGTAGTTGTTGTTGTAGAAAAACTCAATAAGAGGCAGATGATCATCCCAACTACCCTTGAAATCAATAACGCAAGCTCTCAACATATCCTCAAGCGTCTGGATAATCCATCTGCCTAACCATTTGTTCGCGGATGAAATGTCGTGCTAAGCTTAACCTGAGTGCCAAGTCCCCTTTGTAAAGATCTCTAGAACTGCGAGGTGAACTGAGTACCTCTATCTGATATGATGGACAAGGGTACTCCATGAAACCTAACCAACTCCCGAATGTATAACTTGGCATAATCCTCTACTGAATCAGTTGTTTTTACTGGTAGAAAATGAGCAGCCTTGATTAACCTGTCCACCGCAACCCAAATGGAGTCATACTGTCTCCGAGTGTGGTGAAAACCTGTTATAAAGTCCATGTTGATCTCTTCCCACTTCCAAGTAGGAATGTTGATATCTTGGAGTACACCTCCCAGTCTCTGATGCTCAACTTTCACTTCCTGGTGATTCGGACACTTGGCTACAAATTTTGCAATATCCCTCTTCATGCCATTCCACCAATAAATTTTCCGCAAGTCATGATACATCTTGGTGGAACCTGGATAGATAGAATATCTGGACCCATGAGCCTTATGCAACATCCGACTCCTCAAATAACCCACGTCGGGAACACATAAATGACCCTGGTACCGAAGCACACCATCTCCCCCTTTGGAGAATACCTCTACTTTCTTATTGTGAACAACTTCTTTCAACTTTACCAATATTAGATCTTCGTCTTGATTAGCTTTCACCTCAATTACCAAGGATGATTTTGATCCGTTCTGAGAAACCACACCACCATCGGTCGAGTCAACCAACCTAACTCCCAACCGTGCAAGTCGGTGCACCTCTTTCACTAGCTCCTTCTTGCCTTCACCCACATGCGACACACTTCCCATAGAGAGTCTACTAAGTGCATCCTCTACCACATTGGCCTTGCCCGGGTGGTAAAGGACACTCATGTCGTAACCCTAAAGGAGCTCCAACCACCTTCTTTGCCGAAGATTGAGATCCTTCTGCGTGAACACATATTGCAAGCTCTTGTGGTCCGTGAATACATCTACATGAACCTCATACAAGTAGTGTCGCCATATCTTCAAAGAAAATACCACCGCGGCCAACTCAAGATCATGGGTTGGGTAATTCTTCTCATGAATTTCTAGTTGTCTAGAGGCATATGCTATGACTTTCCTATGCTGCATCAATACACACCCTAGTCTAACCTAGAAGCATCACAATATACTACGAATTCATCAGTACCCTCGGGTAGGGTCAAAATCAGTGCTGAGGTGAGTTGGGTCTTCAATTCTTGAAAGCTTTTCTCAAAAGCCTCCGACCACTGGATATCTTTTTCTGGGTCAATCTGGTCAATGACGCTAAAATGGAAGAGAAACCCTCAACGAATCTCCGGTAGTAACATGCTAAGCCTAGGAAGCTCCTAATCTCTGAAGGGTTTACCGGTCTGAGCCATTTCTTTACCGCCTCTATTTTTTGGGAATCCACCTTTATACCTTTGTTTGACACTACGTGTCCCAAAAATGCAACTGAATCTAACCAGAACTCACATTTGCTGAATTTGGCGTATAGTTGGCTATCCTTGAGGGTCTGGAGTACTACTCTCAGGTGTCCGACATGCTCCTCCTTGCTCCTAGAGTATATCAATATGTCGTCAATGAATACGATCACGAACATGTCCAGATATGCCTTGAATGCCCTGTTCATTTGGTCCATAAAAGTTGCAGGGGCATTGGTTAGTCCAAAAGACATAACAACGAATTCATAATGGCCATACTGAGTCCTGAAAGTGGTTTTCGGGATGTTGCTTTCTCGAACCCTGAGCTGGTGATACCTAGACCTGAGAACTTATAGAACCCAATATTATTCTTCTTTATGACACAAATAAAAATCACAAAGACTATTCTAACTAGCGTGCTCTCATATTTGCAAAGAATTTAATTTAGAATTATATATGAGTTGGTGAACATATGATAGCATTATAATTTAAACATGAAACATATTGGTTATCATACCAAGGCAAGTATTATAATAATATCTAAAAGTCAGTCATGTATGTATCCATTAAAGTGAAGATCAAAGACTTACGAAGATCCTATTAGAGATATTATAAATATAGGGGTATGTACCCGAATCTTGGGTCTCAACCCTAACTAACATCTCTGTTGAAGGAACCTCTACAAAGGTCACTATTATATACTTCTAAATATTTACACTTTTTTTTATTTTGTTTAGAGGCATAATCCTTTAATTTCTGAGAATTTCATTTGTCGTCGTAACCCTTACTCTTTCTCAAATCAACCATCTCATGCTCCTTGGTGATTTTATTGCAAGATATTGATTGACTCATCCATGCATACCTAGCGAGAGTGCCTTTCAATTTCATATTGTAAGGATTATTCAAGACGAATCTAATTACCTACTCCTTCACCTAGAAGTGCCTTATAACATTCCTTTGGACATTCACAATTATTACTAACCTACTGAGGTCAACTGCATACATCGCTAATCTCATCTTAATTAACATCACTCTTTTCTAGATGATTTTAACTTTCTCACTTCTTCTTATGACTGCTGGCATTTAATTTATGCTTTAATCAACTTATGCCTTATTGTTTCCCTTATTCATACATAAACTCGTACCCATATTAAACTGTTGATATCATTTGGGCTATCATGATCATTTACAAATTTCTTAAAACCCCTTGGTGTATACCATTCTTCAACCAACATGTCTTTCAGTTTGGGTGCCTTAGTTTTCTATTATTATGGAACTACTATCTTGTACATTCTCTCATTAATACTTCAACCATTTCATCATTTATTCTTCTTCTTACTCTTTTGTTTCCCCTTCCTAAGTACGTCTTTAATATTCAGCTATAACTCAAATTCACAGTTACTTCTTCTTGGTAACACATACCTCGTTTCACTTTCATTTTCATCTTTGAGTCTCATACCTTTACTAACTGATAATTTTATCATTGCAACACTCAAGTTGAATCTGATTCATAGCTTGCATATTCATTTTATAATGATTCAGTAGGAACTTCACATTCACCTACTGCTCTAAGCTTAATTTGCTGGAATTGGAATGATTCCTTAAAGTACGCTTCTATTACAAGACTTAGAGTATGAAAGAAAGATAACTTTTCCTAAATATCAGTGTAAACTCCCCTTTATAGATGTGGTTGACAATACACCGATAAAAATGACTCAACTAGACACGACTTCATAGACTCCCTGAGATACTTAAACTTAGTGTTCTAATATCAAATTTATCACGCCTTAACCCTTGGTGAGGCAGACCAACTCTATATAAACTGTACAACCTGATATAGACATGATTCATATGCCATAATACAATCTTGATAACTTATAAAAGATATATATAACAAACACTTTCCGACAAGGGAG